>JAYJMH010014444.1:0-21885 GCA_036873815.1 Phacellophora camtschatica
AATTGATTCATACATGTCGATGTTTGTTTTATTTATCTCACTAAGACAAATACAGTCAAAACTAAGTTTAACTTCACTTAATAAATTGATTAGTTCAGATGAATGTTTATTAAGGCTGCGTATATTTAAGTGGAAGACTGATATGTCAATATCATTATTATTTATCTTATTAATTGAACCAATAGTATAATATTCATTTTTATTTATTTCGGTGACGGTATTAGAAACATAATTTGTTAAATCACGATTATCAACTATATCATCCAATTTTAATTTATCTGATTTAAATATTGAGTTAATTTCGTTATTTGAGATCAAGTGAAAACGTAAAGTTGCTAGTCCTGAATTTATGCTGGATAGTCATTTGGAATTAGTGGATATTTGCTAAAATACTTGTCCATAATTTCTTGGCCACTGGGGTGTTACTGGGAAAGGTCCGGATCAGCGAGAAGGCGCGGTGCTCAGCAAGAAGGCGTGGTGGTCAGCAAGAATGTTCCGTGCGCTCTTTAAATTCATTGGTTTTATCCTTTTTATCTCCAGTAAAGCTTTTGAAATATGCTCCTTCACATTGACCTTATATCATGAAATTAAATGTTGCACACGATTAATCTGACGTCATTAAACATTTTTGCGTTGCCAATTTTATTTATCTGACGTCACAATTCTTCATCGATATCAAGCGAAGATTTTGGGTGATACTTCACACTGTTTTAATGGTGTTCCAGGGAAACCTGTCAATAGTAAGCTCGTATAAGTTTTGCAAATTGTTGAAAAAGAAACATGAATGCTGCTAGAAATGGTCGTGTGCGAAAGCGCAACAAAGATCGCGTGGTCGTGTTGCAAAATCAGGTGGAAGTTTTGAATGCAAAAATTGAGAAATTGGAGGTCGATGTGAATATAGAGCGAAGGATGAAAGAAGAATTACAAGAAGAAAATAGCCGCATCATTCAAACTCAATTGTTTCAATGTGCTAAGGTGTGTTTTATACTTTTTCAAACATTTTATTTTCCAGAATTATCTTCTTTACAAATGTAGTTATCCGAATTTTTCAATGTTGCAGGCAATGTACTCCCAGTAAGGGCTTGTTTACAAAGAGTCAGGGTTACTGTAATACTAGGGTTGCCTTTGTAGTAGGGTTACCCTTGCCTTCGGTGATTTCTTGTAAATTCATCCACTGTTTACTCATAAATCGCAAGGATTTTTATTGCAATGCAATCTCTATTAATAGCTAATTTTTACCCTCGGCTGGGAATAACTTGCCTGCCCGGGTCAACTTCTATTATTTTCTCTAAGATAGACGATGCGAAGCCTCGGCGCTTCCTCCATGCAGTTTGCAAAAGTTAACCCAGCTTTCAAGGTTACCCTTCTTTTAAAATTTGTTGACCCAGCCACCAGGATTACCCTATTTTTAAACTTTTTTGACCCAGCTCCCAGGGTTACCCCACCTTTAAAATTCTGCTTACACGGCTTCCAGGGTTACCCTACTTTTAATAATTTTTTTGACCCAGCTGCCAGGGTTACCTAACCTTTAAAATTTGTTGACCCAGCTGCCAGGGTTATCCTGCTTTTGAAATTTATATTTGCTGACATGGCTTCAAGGGTTACTCTACTTTTAATAAAATTTGTTGACCCAGCTGCCAGGGTTACCCAACCTTTAAAATTTGTTGACCCAGCTCCCAGGGTTACCCCACCTTTAAAATTCTGCTTACACGGCTTCCAGGGTTATCCTACCTTTAAACTTTGTTGACCCAGCTCCCAGGGTTATCCTACCTTTACAATTTGCTGACACAGCTGCCAGGGTTACCCTACCTTTAAACTTTGTTGACCCAGCTTCCAGGGTTACCCAACCTTTAAAACTTGTTGACTCAGCTGCCAGGGTTATCCTACCTTTAAAATATGCTGACCCAGCTGCCAGGGTTATCCTGCTTTTGAAATTTATATTTGCTGACAAGGCTTCCAGGGTTACCATACTTTTACTAAAATTTGCTGACCCAGCTTCCAGGGTTACCTAACCTAATAAAATTTGTTGACCCAGCTGCCAGGGTTATCCTGCTTTTGAAATTTATATTTTCTGACACGGCTTTAAGGGTTACTCTACTTTTAATACAATTTGCTGACCCAGCTTCCAGGGTTACCCAACCTATAAAATTTGCTGACCTAGCTTCCAGGGTTACCCAACCTTTAAAATTTGTTGACCCAGCTCCCAGGGTTATCCTACCTTTAAAATCTGCTGACCCAGCTTCCAGGTTTACCAAACCTTAAAAATTTGTTGCACCAGCTCCCAGGGTTATCTTACCTTTACAATTTGCTGACCCAGCTTCCAGGGTTACCCAACCAATAAAATTTGCTGACACGGCTTCAAGGGCTACTCTACTTTTAATAAAATTTGCTGACCCAACTTCCAGTGTTACCCAACCTATATAATTTGCTTACCCAGCTGCCAGGGTTATCCTACCTATAAAATTTGTTGATCCAGCTTCCAGGGTTTACCCTATATTAAAATGTTTTAGAAACACGAGCTTACTTTGACCCTGCTGCTAGAGTAGAGTAACACTTGTACTAGGGTAACCCTACCTCCCTATAAACAGGCTAACTGAAACAACGGATGAGTCGAACATTTTTTACAATCTGGGTAACTGTTTCTTATTTCCTTGGACCTTGCCTTAATACTGAATTTTTCTGTTTAGTCAAACATTCGTTACGTCGAACTAATGCTGTTAGTCCCTTGGAGGTTTGGGTTAACGGGAGTATACTGCAATCATTTCTTGAAAGCATTTCGGAGAATCAAAGCTGCAAAGAAGAAAAACAAGTGATTTCTTTGATAGTTCTTCCCTCTTAACGAGAATATTTTGTTGTTATTTCTTTGGTTAGAGTTATTAGGATTTGTTGCTAATCGTCCAGCTACTATTGTTAGAAGTAGAATGTTGTCAATCCTCTGGCTATAGTTTTAGTGCTATAATTTTTTCCCTTTTCTAATGGGTTGCTTTATTTCGTTTTAGGTTGTTGATGTAGCAGACACCGAATCCTTCGAGGCTCAAATTGAAGATCAGGCGTTTACTGCAGTTCCCAGACTCAACGAAAATGGGGAACTGGCATGTAATGATGTAGTTGAGGATCTTAAGATCAAATGCCAGACCCCTGAAGATCAAAATTTTAACATGAAAGACTCCGGACTGGAGATTCATAGAGATCAAGAGGCAAGTTTTACTGGAGACATGAATAAAACTGAAAGCTTCAAATTTGTTCAAGAGAAGGAGAACGTGAAAGATTGCCTGGAGGAAGTTGTTTTTGTAGTGGAGGAAAGGATGGAAAAACAATCAGAAGAAAGTATGGAGCTCGAAAGTTTGAAAGAAAATTCTGATAAAATTTCGTGTGACACGTTAGGGGATGCTCCTCAATTTTGTGCTTGTGAAAGCAAATTTGCAAATTGGGAAAACGAAAGGAGAGATTTACTCCAACGAATGGCCGACATGGAAAAACATCACGACAATGAAAGAGAAATGATGGTTTTACAGCACAGTAAAGAGATCAGTGTGTTGAAAGAGAAAATGGCGAGTGATGATAAGGGAAATAAATTGAGACTGCAAGACTTTAAAGAGCAACTTGCTGCAAATAGTTTTGTTCACAGCATCATCGTTTCGTCGTTGGAGGAAACATTTAGGCGAAAACAAGAAAATGATGACATCCACTTCTCAACGCTGGAAACTAACCTTACCAAAGCATGCTTAGAAAAGGAATCTTTGGTGGAAGAATTGAAAATCGCAAAACAGGAGATTGTTTCAAAACAAATTGAAGAAGTAAATCTTAAAGAAGATTGGTTCAGAACAAAAGTGAATCTCTCTGAGAAGGTCTCAGAACTTGAATCGGAATGTTCCAGTAATTACCAGAAATTCGTGCTGGAAAAGCACGCTCATAATGCAACCTTGGTTGAAATCAAAGAATTTAAAGATAGAATTGAGGTACAGCACGCCGAGTTTACGCGCATAAAAGAAGAAATGGACAAGATTTTGGAAGGCAAGACAAATCTTGAAAAAAACGTTGAACATTTGAAGGAGACAGTAGAACAACAAGAAGAAAACATTAAACTTTTGTTGCAGAAGAATAAACGCAGACGTGGACTTCGAGGTTTATTTTGTTGTTGACTTGAGATTGTGATTTTTTAAGAAGAACTGTGATTTTCTCGTAATTTATTTTGAAATTGTTTTATGAAGTTGATTTATGAAATCTGTACCCTGGATATAAACCCTGATTTTTTGTCACTGATTTCTCAAATTAAGATTTCGTAAAAGGTATGTGCACATCATTTTTAAAATTTTTTTTGAAATGTGCATTTTAAGACCTTAAGTATGGGTCATATATCTGGGGATAGCTTATGGACGAAGAGTATGCCGCTGAGATTTTATAAACCCACCCAATTTAATTTTTCAAATTTTCGTGCATGGCCATCATTAATGTTGTATGAATATCACTCACCATCAAAGACAATTTTTAATCTCTAAGCGAGCATTTTTGCAAAAATTAATCAGATATATTTACTGCCTTTAAACCAATCCATTCCGGAGACACATACCCGTACCCATATATTAGTGTGTATCAAGCCACGAAATAACCACGAACATGTTTAATTTGCCTGCGAACGTGACGATTAGCAATGAATGCTTATTAACAGTTTGTCTATATCTATACGAGATTATTATTTTTTTTAAGAACTCAAGCAAGAATATGTTCGAAAAATGTTTATTTTGTGTATGATTTTGTCTCGCAAACTCCAAACATTCTGCTCAAAAATACAACATAAATTCGCAATGATATTAACCGATCGGTAGATTTTTCATTCCATCTAAAGATTTAACCCTTTATCATTTTCTAACAAAGGAAGTTTTGCTGGAAAACTACTGAAGATAGCTGAACTAACAGAGGTTGAAAGATTATGTTCTGCTTTGATGTCGACTTGCACGTCCGGATTTCATGAGTTGTCCGATGAGGAAACTACAGTGAGTAAACGTAGCCTTATTTCGACGTTTTCATTTCAAGAGCTTTATAGAATATTTTTGACACGACACGTTGAGTCTGAAAGGTAGGAAGCAACTCAGAAGTCAGAAGGCCAAGAAAAAGGAGAACATGGGAACGCCCATAGTTGGGCATTTTTCTGTCAACTATTTTCAAAACGAGGGTAAATTTTACTTAAAATGGTGGGGTCATTGACCCTCTGGCCCCTTGTCACTGCGTTGAGTATTTCCAGCTCACTCTGAATTGTTCCGCATAAAATTGACTACACAAGCGAAGGAGAATTTTGCATTTCATTTGTCAGTTGATTTGTTTACATTTTTTAATAGCCAATTAATTTACAGTATTTATGCTCATGTGTTAAAAATGCCATGATCCGATTGGATAATCTCAAAATATAAACAAACTCATCGCGTTATTAAATATAAAAATTCCAATGAGATAAGGACGCGCACCATCTCCAGATATATGACAAATAAAAGTTCGTTCTTAAAAGTTATTTTGAAGTGTGTATTTTAAGAGCGGATAATATTTTTCATACATCTGGAGGTGGTTGTGTCCTCATCTCCACCATGGTCAAGCACCGACCATGCTGATCTCACTTGCTCTTGATTGTTTACACAGAACCGTCTACGGAAACTGACAAAGCTTGTTTCTGGCAAAGCTGTAGGTGGAGATGAAACTGAAAATGACAGGTTAAGTGATATGGTGGTAAGTAATATTAGTAATATATATAATATCATTTGGTAAGTTTACACAGTAATTTAATTTTGTTAAGGCTCGAGTCGAGCCCGAGTGGTTAAACATTGCGTTTCTCATTTGGCGAATCTAATCATTTATTATAATTTCGACCTCAGTTCGGCATTAGAACTTTGAGTTATATCTCGAAACCAATTGCGTCGATCATAATCCAGCAGACGGGTATAAACAATAATGTAGTGATTAATTTCCTTGTATTTTAGACTTCTTCAGGAATAGAGGATTCACATATAGAACAAAGAACGCGATGTGCACATACAGTTTATGAATTGGAAGTTGAATACAAAGAGAAGTTGACGATCCTTAAAAATGCTTACATGAAGCCTTTAGCTTCAAGCATTCTATCAAATAGGTATTATTCTTGGGATCATCGTAATTTCTTATTAACTTTTATCAACACGAACTTGGTTTAACGTTTATATATTTATTGTTTATATTTCATTTAATGGTTTAGTCTTACACACTTAACTGGCTGTTTTGTTTTCATTTAAAAAACGGTAGAAGCAATAGGTTTTGTTGGAACTGGCTTGGACAGTTAAAGAATATTTTTAAACAGTTGGTGTCTAAGTCTCATGGCTGATTGACAATGACGTTGAACTCTAATTGAGATCACTTTTTTTGTTGCTCTTTCATAGAGATTGAAAATAGTTTTATGTCACAGATAACTTAACTAAAGTTTGTGAACATGTTTTTCTTGATTGGAAGTAGGAGACAAATCTCGATGCTCTCTACTTTTCTGCTTATTATTATTGTGGTTTTGTTGCATTTTGTGAAACATTTATTTTTCTGCTTAATAACTTTTTTTGTCCAAGTCTCGTTTGAGGCGGCAGTGCAGTGTATTCAATTCCGCCTGCTTTAGACCATGTTTAGCTTTTTTACATGAATTGTGTCTCATTTCACCCATTTCGTTCTGGTGTTTATTGCTTCCCATTATTGCTATCATACAGTCGTTACTTTACAAGTTTTCTATGTTCCATGTTTTATGTTTGACCCAGTGCTTCTTGTTTGAATAGGCATTTTGCCGTTTGATTGTGATGGATGTATTTTGTTTTTGTTTTCAGAGCAATTATTTCAAACAATTCCATAAAAATGATATTCAGTGACAGTGAGACTTTGGAGAAAGTTGCAAGGTATATGTTGCAAGAATTTCGTTTTGTTCAAATTTACCTATTTATTTCTGGAGAAGCTATACGTTGTATATTAGTAGACAACGTACAACGTAATACTTTGAAGGGCAGATGCTGGTGGCATTTTTTATGAAGATATCACGGGCATTAGAAATCGTGGTGTGTATTTTCTACTTTTTGGTTTTTGGTTTTCCATCACCCAATAACACGGTAGGACACAATAAAAATACAGTGAGTGACGAGAAACTAAAAAATAGAAAACACACAAAAATAAGAACATACCATGATTCCTAACTCCCGTGGAGATATTCCTTTTATATGGACGGGGGTGAGTTATGGATATACGAGAAAATGTTGAATGAAACATCTACGTTCTCTAAATGAGTATTGTTTTTTCAGTGAACTGGTTACTGATTTAGGGAAAAGAATTGGTTCTTGGAATTCCGAACAGGTATGATTGCGTTGTGTCTTTGGAAATTTATTCTTTCAAAACTTCATTATTTTCTGCATTTATATGTGTACACTTTATTATTATTTAATGATGTATTATTGATCCTAAATTATCTACTTGAGAAAAAGGAACTTATTTGAATGAAGTAAAACATCTACAGTGTGCAAGAGGAGCTATTAAGTTCTAAAATATTGCTCCTCATATCTTAACTATTACCATGTGTTTACGACTCGAGTATATTTTGGACCTTTTTGAAGATTGGGGCTTGTAGAACCCTTTAGTTTTTATTTTATTAATTATTTGCAAGCATTCTTTGTTTTTTGTTGGCATTTTTGTAATTATGTTCAACAAACTATATCATGAAGTGATACAGAAAAGCTATATTTACTTTGTTACCCTGTATACCAACGTCCTATTTTCATTGGTTTGCAAAGACATACCTTTACCTGAAAAATATAGACTAGACTTCAAATAGACAATGTTATTAAGTTCACTTATATGTGAATAACCAAAATATTTGATTTCTTGATAACTTTTTATTTCAGTGTCTTGGCGACGTCTACTTCAAATTTTCAACGAATCTCAAAGCATATTCAAATTTTTTGAAAAATTACCCATCAATTTTACGAACATTAGAAAGGGTAAGGTTGAAAAGGTTTTTGTAACATATATCTTTTCGTTGCTTCTAGCTAATTTGAAGGAAAATAAAATTGCTCTTTTGATTTAAAGTCGTTACTTTCAGTGATAAGTTTGTTGTAAATAGATGTCTCATACATTCTTGAAAAGAGTTAGCATCAAGTTCTTATTGTAGCTAGATTATTTACGACAACTGATATTTATGTCTCTTGATGATAAGCTTTCCTTCAGCAAGGGTAGAATTGTTTTGAGATGGGATACTTAGGCTAGAGTGTTTTTTTTTTCGAAATGGGACATCAATTTGTTTTTACAGTTTCTTTACTTATAACTGATAAATTTCTTATAATTTGAACTTTCTTATTATTGATTTATAAAAATTCATAATTTAACTCAAGAGACGTACAGTTTGACATCCGCTATCACGAACTCTTTAACGGGAAATTTAGATCTGTTTGAGATGGAGGATGCTCAAATTTATGGGCAGTATTTCTTGAGAAGGCAGGGGAAATGAAAATTTGCTCGAACCAGTGAATGTTCGAGATATCGGGCAGTCGACATAGCGAATGTGTTCCTGACACTGTAATGTTAACTAATGATAACGTATACTTCTATATGTATAGTGTGTTGAAGAAAATCCTTCATTTCGAGCATTCTTGGAGCAGCAGCGACTAAATGTACAATCACATCGGATGAGGTAGATAATTCCTGTTTGCAAGAATAAAGGAATTTTTAGACAGTTTTAATTTTCTTGTTTTGTTTTAAATTTTATTCAAGTTGTTCGACTATTCATACGTCGCACTACGTCTAGTCAAATATAATGATATAACCACGCGTCAAGTTTGAGTTAAAATGGACTCAAGATTATGATGCTCTGCTATATGGTTTTCCAAATTACATTGTAGTAGGGGTGTCCTAGGGGTTTCTATTTCCGCATTCCATGGGAATTTTTTAGCTTTTTTCCGTTTTCCGTGCTTTGAATTAAGCAATCCGTGTTAGTTTCAGTTTCCGTTTTCCGTGCAATTTTACCTTTGATTACCGTTTTTCATGAAACAATCACCTATTTCTGTATTCCTCAAAATAGGACATCGTAGCCAAATTAATTAAATACATGCGAAGTTTAACGTTTGAATCAAAGAAAAATTTTGATAGCGTTTTTTATCGCGAACCCAATGTCAAACTGAGACCCCGTTTACACCATGCCGGTACAAAATGAACACGGCAAAGTTTCATGTCGGATTTGGAAACTGAGATTGAGAATTAATCATCGTCTACCCTTTCCCGTTACAAAACTAACACGCTATCTCGACAAATGAGCATGCACAATACCGACTGAAATTTTTGAATTTTGTAAGCCTTGATGGGAAAATGGCATGAACAGGTTCGATAGTCGACCTTTTACGCTATGCCGTATTTGTTTGAATTCAGTTGGCGTGTCATGATTTCACGGCATGATTTCAAACCAACACGGCATGATTATTTCAAACCAACACGGCATGATTTCACGCGATATTTGTTTCGTATAGGCGTAATGTAAACGGGGTCTGAATTTAACTCGATACGTTTGAAATAAACCTTAGCTTGGTTATTTTTGGTTTGATTCTATCCATGAAACATTGTGTACCAAGGAATTTAAACAGAAAATGACGTTACTGCTGCAACAGTGTTAATTAATTTTTTTATTGCCGGCTTTGGTGTACTCTTCTAAATTATTCATAATTTAATTCTTTACCAACTTAAAAATGATAAGTTCATGTTGCAATGTATTGAGAAATTTATTATTTTTCAGCGTACAAGAATTGCTTATTCTGCCTACTCAAATGAATACCAGGTATGTACGTTTTAATACATGTCCGCTGTATAGTTTGATGGCTATCCAGTAGGAAAATATTAGTTAAATTCGAGATAGTGGGGTTCAACTGTATTGGAAGAGTACACTATGATGAGTTTTTAAAACAAAATATTCAGGTTCCGAGCACGACAAAGCGATTTGGAATTCTGAGGAATTTATTTTACACTTTTAAATACACTCAATTAAATTAAACATGGATAGAGATCAAAACATCCTTGTTTTGTTGATCATGATTTTTAAAGTTGATCATGATCATGATTTTTAAAGTTGATCATGATCATGATTTTTAAAATTGATCATGATCATGATTTTTAAAGTTGATCATGATCCTGGTTTTTAATAAATGCCTAGCCAATGCGTAGCCTCAAAATTCTCCTCCGCCAAATATAGAGGCGACTTTACTCTTCTGGAGAGGAGAGTCTACATGCCGGCTACGAACGCCTCTTTCTTGATAAATTCTTCCATTTTTAACATAAACTTTTTGAAAGCAAAACTGTCTTCAAAATGATTTTCGAATCGAGAAGTATTTCATTTGCAATTTTTTAGTGGTGCGGTAAAACCTCTTTATCTTTATCAACATCTTTCTTTAATAAGCCCAACTAAATTTTATTTTAAATTATTAAATAATTAAAATATTTAAATGCGATCAACTCGTAGATGTGTAAACACCTTTTTTGCACTTTGGTAGCACTGCACTTAGAAAAGGCGATCTTATTAAATGATTATACATTTTTTTACTTCGCTTTAGGAGAACCGAAGCATTATCTGCCCTTATGAAGTGCACTCCAACCGAACATAAGGATCGGCAATACATTGTGAAGTCACTTCGAAAACTCAGGGAAATTTCGGACAGCTTTAAACAGGTGATGTGTGTTTTGATGTTTAAAATGTATTTTATCAGAATATTTCTAGTTTACGTACAACCTATTTTAAAATCAAATTTCTTCCAATAGTTGTGAAAGAAATGCTAGTAAAGGAAACAAATAATAAGAATATTTAAGACTCCTTTTTAAACGGACCAAAAATCAGAGCTTCTAATCTAATAGTTCTTTTCTACGAACTTGGGAATGTTTTATTCTTTCCTGTTGTATAAAATAAAAATCGCAAATTGTTAACAAAGCAATGTCCGAAGGGCAAACTTAGATTTTGGGTTATCATCTAGTCACCTCAAATCCTGTTTACATAGCTATAACTGTGGGGAAAAAGCCCTTTTATACTGTGAGAATAGAGCAATAAATTGAATGCTAATATTCCTGTTAAACAAGACCTACATACGTAGTAAGTTGATGATATTTAGAACTTTCATGATTTAGAACTTTCATGATTTAGAAATGAGAGAATTGAATCTAGTTGTTTATTTTTTAGGTCAGAGAAAGATTAGAGAAAGAGGAACAATTTGCAAAGCTCCATTCTAGAATTAAAAATTGTCCGGTAAGTAACCAAAAGTTGATATCTTATTGTTTTACTATACTTTATTTTGATAATATTTAGTTTGCATTAAAACTATATCTTTTTTGATCGCGAATCTTTCAATCGTCTTCCATTCTAGTCTGCTCGGATATTAAGGCAACCGAATGTTAAAAGTGTACAGGGCCGTAGCTACAGGGAATGCGGGGGGTATGATACCGCCAAGGAAAATATTTGTCGGCAAAAGTCCTTTTTGATCTTATACGGTTCATTCTTTTTTGTAGACATTGGAGCAGCAAGGCAGATTTCTTCTCAAAGAGATGGTACTTTCAGAATTGTCATTGCAGAAAGAAAAACAATCTGAGCCGTAAGTAGTATTTCTTCTTTTAGAACCACCAGAAGCTACTATACAGATATGCATTTAGGGGGGGAGGGGCTATTGTTATCAGAACAATATGAAACGAAGATTTTATTAAAGTATTGTAATGTATGAATTTTAATTTTATTCTTGGCCCTAGAGAGCATCCATAAAGCACAACCACACTGAGGTGGTGGGGGTAAACCGATATCACACATCTATTGTTATTGTCAGTTATTAACATGCATTATGAAGGTCCCCACGTATGTACTTTATGGATGTCCCCCTCCTATTATTATGGCACTGTTTTCTTCACACAGGCTGAGAACCCTTTTCTGTGGTAAACGCTGTATGTGATTTGCCTTGACCACCCTCAGTGTAAATGCAAATTTTGGAGATATGTAGGCCTTCTTTAATTGAAATGTACTTTGGTCATTCAGAACTTGCTGAAACTTTTAATTGAGGTCGGCAGCGGGGCATTGTGATGGGCTGCTTGATAACAATTAATAATCGCAAAATAAGCATCAGGTTTTGATAAATTTATGCAAGGGTAATGAATTAGGCAAGAAAATTAACTTTTATTCTTTCATAGATCTATTTTCATAAATATATTTACGAGGAACTAAAAGTTGAAAACACTGGCGAAAACACCCAATTTATGATACCTCAACTTCAACGAAAATTATTCCCCGGAATAAGTATTCAATTAACGGATAGCTTGACTTTTTTCAAAAAAGCTAACTTGTGGTAGCTTATGTTTAGCCATAAATAGTAGAAAGAGTCAATTTATAATAATTTCATTTTCATTTTATTTAGGTCATATATTCATGTTCGAGATGTTACCATTTTTCTCTTCAACGACCTGCTTGTTTGTACAAGAAGACTTACTCATTTAAATTCATTCAAACGCTCAGTGCACTATGAACTCAGGTACGCGTTGTCATATTTTGTATATATTTGGTTATTAATTTATGTAGAGTGGTCTTGCATCTGAATGGATCTTCGCTCTGAATAAATCACTGTCTCATTTGCTATTAATTCACTCTGTTGATGCTTTTGAACCATAGAAACTCTAGATTGAAAATAAGTCATAGAATTTTTGTTTTTGCATTTTCATTCTAAAATATGCCTCTAGATTGAAAATAAGTCATAAAACTCTCACGAGTTCTAACAAATTATTGTAAACAATTAAGTGATTCATTCAGGGCGATGACCCATTCAAGGGCGAGCCCACTCTATTGAACTCAGGTAGGTCTTATCACATCTGGTATATATTTGGTTATTATTTATTTATTAATTTTGAATCAACCCTTTCACGCCCGGCTTTATTTTTATTAAACAGGCAAATCCTATGTAAGTTTTATTTTGCAGGGGGTAGTAGCACATGCAAACAATCTTAATTCAAGCGTTAAACTTGCGTTGAAATATTTGAAGTTAATATGAAGTTCTGCTGTATTTACCTTCTGGAAAGATGATAGTTTATTATGTTTATCAATGGGCCACGTGACCCTTCTTGTTGTAAAATGGTTAATTGATATGCACAACATGATATGTTGTCGATATTCTTTTTTAATCCAAGAAAAGGAGCTAAAAGGAGCTGAAACGATTGGGGGCTGGGGGAAAGCGAAGAAAAAAAAAGGGGAATGAATTCATTTTTTTTTCGCTTCTCCCCAGCCTTCCTTCGTTTCAGCTTCTTTTCTCGTTCCTTCGATAGTTTCGTAGTTTGCTTAGCTCCTTTTCTCGGATTAAAAAAAAGATAGACTTACTTGGGGCAAGTCTACATGATATGTAACATGTGTGGTAGTTATATGTTAGTTTTCTTTTTCAGATACGAGTATTCAATTGATCCTCGAAAACTTCGTGTTTTAGATGTACCAGATAACAAATGTAAGTTATTCTGCAATTTTAAATACAGTTTTAGGATGTTTTAAAGTGTATCCAAAAATCTCGCAAAGGTTTTGTTCCAATGCTGGCAATGTTTGCTCGGAAGATCCCGGATCTCGGAAGAAAATCAAGGTGTCTCATATTTGTACCGGGTGACCGAAACAGCTATTCCCGTTTGCAGGGCTATGGCTTGAAATCCGTGAGAATAAAAATCACAAATTTTTAACAAAGCGATGTCCGAAGGGAAAACTTAGATTTTGGGTTATCATCCAGTCAACTCAAATCCTTCATCCATGAGCTTTGCAGTTAATTGAAAATCATAATTCGTTTCCAGTTCACATTTTGACATTAGAACTACCTGCTTACTTCTATATCGACTTGGGGAGTTTGATCAGTGAATCTTTAAACTCCTAAAGTTTTGGACAAGTAAATTTTGTTGCGAATGACCGGATTATATCCTAAATTCTATGTTCGCCTTTCAAACGTCGTTTTATGCACAATTTGAGATTTTCTAGCAGATTTCAAGCTACAGCCTTTGTTTCGCACGGGAGAAGTTTTAATATTAGCTGCTCTAAAATAAAAATCTGATCATATTTGCTCCAATCAATGGCTGCTATTCTACTCCATGCCATTATAACAAACCATGTTCATCATGTCAGTTCGGCTCTGAAGTTAAGCATCATATCAAATTCTACTTTGGAGGTGGGGTATTATGCTCTGTTGTAGGTGATGCATTAAAGATAAATTAAAATAAGGCATATGTGTGCCCAACAAGTTATGACATATCATAAATAATATTATTTTAATCCAACAGAGGCAAATTTTGTAATAATAGTGAAACTGTCATACCAATTTCAAAAGAATTATGCGTTGAAAACAACGAGAAACCAGCTCAACTGGAAAATGTAAACAAGAGAAGTTATGCAGAGATGTGGAGGAGATGTTTACATTGTCAAGTTCAGAGAGTTTTGCTTTATTTTTGACCACTAATCGTATTGAATTGGTGTGTCAATTCATTATAGTTACAAAGATTGCCTCTGTTTTTAATCCCTTTCAAGGTTTCTGATCTGTGACTTTTGACAGTGAGCAGAAAGCCAAAGTTTTTAATATGTACAGGTTTTAGCTAGAATCTTAGTAAGTTTTTTAAGTTTGTGTCTGTGGTGAAATTTTACAGCTTTGGCATAATTAATTTTAATCTTCGATTTTTTTCTAGATTTAAAAAATACTTTTACACTGACATTTCCGGAACGGGATTGGCTTCTTATGGCAAGAAGTTTAGAAGAAAAGCTTTCATATGTATCCTTATTGTCTGAAATTTCTGCGTCAGCTTTGCCAATTTCATGCAAACTCTTGAACAAAAGATAACTGCCAGGTGCGCGAAAAAGTTATCTGAAAGATTGATGGTAAATTCTCAGAGAAAAGAATCAAATTTTTAATATCATGGTTATGTAGGTTTGTACTTTGTGTAACAAAAGTAACATCAAATGTGGTATTTTAAATTATTTGTTTCATCATCTTCATTAACATCGCAGCATACACCTGGGTTTGGAGTGGTTTACCCTGAGTACCAGACTTTTCAAAGTCTAGTACCCAGGGTAGGAGTGGTTACACCCTAATGTATGGGCACGAGTATGTGCCGCCGATAAGGATGGGTTTTAAGGCAATTAAGTCTCTAAACATGGGTGTGATTTTTAGCAAAAATGCTTTAATTTTGGCTTAGATATTAAAAATTGTCCTTAATATTTGGTGGCCTAGACATTAAAAATTGTCCATGAGTTTCATATTTTTGTGTTTGCATTTTCATTCTATTGTATTTTTGGCCCATCTCAAGATTTTCTTGGACATGCCCTCTACCCGAGTTAGATGGTGCTGCCCCCTTTTGGGTGATAACAACGGTTGGGATGTGATTGGCTAGCTATACATCGTACACATCTAATGATTCAGAAAACTATTTTGCTATGTTGTGGCTCTGTTTTAGGCCATAGAGCAATAGGTTTATTGTTTAAAACAATAGGAAAATAAGAACATCTTGAGGCTCAGCCAAAATTTTGGTCCGTGCTAGATCATGGTGGCAACAAGGACTAACACTATCTCTAGAAATCTGACATTCGTTCTTAAAATGCTCGTTTTCGAACACTTTTTAAGTGTACAAGTGTTATTTGTCATATGTCTAGAGATGGTGTTATCCTCATTTCTACTACCTATTTAGTATCTACCCAAAATTTAATTGTTTTTAAAAAAGATAAAGAGTGCAAAGGCATAACACTTTTGAACACATTTTCATTTTTTGTATACATTCTTTCTCTTTCATTTATAGAACTAATATCGAGGTAATATAATTTTAAAAAGAAATTGATAAATTTTATGGGATGTTTTGATGAGGTAGTACTAATGTATGTTTGTTTGTACGTAGTTTTAATATATGGGTATGGGTATGTGCCACCGATAAGAATAGGTTTGAAGGCAATGTGTGCGATTTTTGCCAAAAATGCTTTAATTTTTGGTTATTCCTTAAATACAACAACCAAGTGGTAATGACTTGTAATACTAGGGGCCTGTGCCCGTGGGAGGGGTTGTACTTCCGGGTATCATTTCCAAAGAAAAATTCTAGAACCCAATGTAAAATAAAACAACTTTTTCTAGAACCCTCTATGTAGATTTTTTTCTGGAAATTTTTCTGGAATCGGGTTGAAAATTAATTTTTCGTGGGCTCTTCCCCCGTCCTTTTGGCACCCAACTACCCCTCCGGGTGTTGTTGTTGTTGTATATAATATTTTGCCTCTGAGCACAACACTAAGCTATCTGTATTAAAATCATATTAAATACTAATGTTATCAAATGATTCGTATAAACATATACAGTACATTATCATAATTTCCAAATTATGGATAATATCCAAAGTGTGATCATTTTTTGCGTGACTTGAGATTTGAGAACGCGACTTTATGCAAGCCCACTTTTGATTCACGGAACGAGGAACAAGTAACGATGAAGCTATGAGAGAGGATGAGGGGAAAAATTTCCTTTCTTTTTTTCGTGTTTCCGTTAATTGTTTTCTTTCGTTGTCTCGGTATCCACCAACTCTAAAACTTCACAGCGCCCATCATTAGAAACAATCATATTGTCCGGTAAATAAAATGTTTTGGCCTCGTTTTGCCGTATTTTCCATTGTTTATGTTTTTATGCTGTTGCGATCGGTTTTTACCATTGAACTATAGTCCAATGGTTTTTACACTGGTGGGTTTTCAGTCTCGTTTCAAGACCACTTATCAAATGCGTACGAAAACCCCGCATGTCTCTGCGTAGGAAAAAAAAGTATTTTCTTGGCTAGTGTAAACCGACCGACTGACTTCAGAACTAAAAAAATCCTGAGTTTTCGAGTCGAGCGTAAAAAGTATTTGTTGAAATTTCACTGAAGAATGTCTTTTTGGCCTCAATACTATTGAATTGAAGTACTCTTTCAAAAAACCCAAAGTATTTTATATTTTTCATGGAGCTTCCATGGAGCTTCCATGGAGCTTCCATGGAGCCCAGTCCCGTCCAGAATTATGTCAGTCAGCGCAGCAGGAACCAGATTAGGTGGGTTTTGTTTTTCTCTGCCGCTGCGCTGGAAGATTGTGACGTAAAGACTTCACTCACGTGACCATAGACAGACTAATGACAGATAGACTACTTCCGGCTGCTATTCTTCAGGAAAAGTCGGTGTATTTTTGGGGTTTTTGGCTCGAACAACACTTGATTAAGACCTAAAGAATATCTGAAAATGGTGCTGCGAGTGCTGAAACGTTTATTTCACAAGCATAGGTACATTGGAAATGCAATTTTCTACACGTGCCTGCTTTCTTCTGCTGATGCGGTTTGCCAGAAAATTCAAAATGGAGTAGCTTCAAAATACGATTTTGCAAGAACAGGTCGAATGGCCACAATGGGATTTGTTTATTTTGGCCCGGTTCTGACATTTGTTTATAACAATATGGATAGAATATTTCCTGGCAATGCAACTAGAACTATCATCAAGAAGTTATTTGTTGACCAGGCGCTTATTACTACACTTTCAACGAGTGTATTTTTTATGGGTTAGTATTATTAGTAAATGGAGCTTGTTTTGTGAGCTTGAGACAAAATTAAAATCGCATTACATTAGATTTGACTTGCATGTAATAAAATACTGAAATACATACAGCTAAATAGAGGCGTATTTATTTTGTCTAAAAATCTTAGTAAATAAGTTAACTCTGATTTGCCAATAGAATAATCTGAATCTAAATAAAAAATAATTTATATGTATTATGACAATTAAATTATGTTTATATGTTTATATCCAATTAACTTCCAATGGTAATATCTGTGATTTAGTTATAAACCTTTTTGTTTTTAATAAATCTACCTATAATTAACTTGAAGATTTGTAAAACTGATTTTTTAATAATTTTAGGAATGTCACTTCTTGAAGGAAAATCTTGGAATGAATCTAAATCTGAAGTTCAAAAGAAATTTCTCCCTGCTTATGTCGTAAGTATCAACATATGGATACACTGTAAAGTCTCTGTTGACTTTGGGTTACTTTCAGGAATGAAAATTGACTGGCTAATAATGAAGTAAATTTTTATAAATTTTTGGAGCCGGAGAGTGAGTAATATGGAGCTTCACAATCTGTGTTATATTTTTTACACAGATTATGTCTTTTACAAAAAATTATGCATATATTTTCATTACATGGACTGTGTATTACTTTGTACATGAGGATTTCATGCTTTTTGTGCATCTGGGGTCATTACTATATTTTTGTTGTTGGCAGATTTAAAGATAAGTGGACCAGGGCAACCAACTAGCTGTTCTGAACAGTTCTTGCAAATTATCAAATGATTACAATAGTAGGCCTATTATATTTTTAAAATTATCAATGAATAATTAAATATTTAAAAATATTAGTTGAACATTTTTCAAGCAATTATCTGTTGAATTTTTTTCAGTTGAGCTTTGCTGTATGGCCCACTGCTCAGGTGAGATTTGAGAAAATTAACTTTCTTCATATTATGCTTTCATATATGTAAAAACTATGGAAAAAATGATTAAATTATGCTTGCATCACTTTGTTTCCCTTGGTTAATATTTTAGTGCCATACAGGGTTAAAAAAATGCCAGGGCCTCCAGGAACACCAATGATCGGAGGAACAAAATTTGTGGTTGAAAATAAGATTTAAGTGCACTCAACAAACTAAAAATAAACTCACAGAGCAAAATTTTATGGATATTTGTTTGTTGTGATTTGCTTGGTTGCATTGAAGTATGAAATCTATTCATCAGGGTGATAAATTGCATCGTCATTTTCAGAATTGAGTTATTGTTCAACGAAATTCTCCCTTGTCATAACAGCCATGTCAGTTGTATACCTAATTTTCAAAATATTATTTACATTTTAGGCAATTAACTTTGCAATTGTTCCAACTGCTTATCGGGTGATCTACATTTCAACTGTAGCATTCTTTTGGATGATAATGTTGTCTCATTTAAAGAACAAGTCTGAATTGTAAGTTGAAACCATTTGAGCATTTTTTCAATATTTTATTTTATTTTTTCTTAAATTATTTGTGTCTACCAGAAACATTCAAATAAATGTTAAATTTCATTTGTTCTAATTATCTAAATTTAGCAATGCTGCCAATCAAAATATTGGCTTTAAGGGGGGAGTAAAAATCTGACATACTTTATAATTTTTACTGGAAATCCATCATTCTTCTTATTTTTAACTGAAATTTTGCTATACATTAAAGAAATTTGCCGTATATCTAATTTTTGTTTTGCTAAAAAATAATAATGTGTATGGTGTGAAATCTTTGTCAAAATTTTAATAAAATTCTGGTTTCTCAACAATATTTGCAAGAAATGCTGTTGTGGCAAAAAAAACTGCTTCAAAAACGTTTATTTTTAAAATTTTAAAAGTTTTATTCTATTTTTATACACAATATACTTATTAAATATATAGGAAATAAAATTCTAACAAATTTAAATAATTAAATATTTGTATTGCTATTGATGACTACTTGAAACATAAAAATTTACAATTCTAGCAGGTTATTATTCTTTGCAACTTTTTAGACCTTACATACTCAAAGTTATTGAAGATTTCACCAAAAATAAAAATGATGCTGCAATAATTGAAGATGCTGAGATCAAAAGTCACTAGTCATTTAGCAGTTTTTGTGATAAAGGGGATCAAGGTAAAGGAATTTGTTTAGAAAACCATACACATTACACATCAACCATACACATTACTAGGAGACCACAAGATAAAAGCATGAAAACTTGGTTTGTTTCAACAATGATAGAGGCTTTGTACCTTTTGACTTTATATATAACATTAACAAACAATAACAACTAATTCTTATACATTATCTCGGCTGTGGCTAAATAATAATGATGAAAAACAACTAAATAAAAAATGTGGTAAACAAAATCATATACGAATTTAGTAGTAGTCGTTTTGGCTACTTTAATGTGAGAAAAACTTTTAGCGTCATAGCAGTAAACAACGTCATAGCAGTGAACAATGCAAAACAATGTTTGGGAATTGGTTTGATTGGGGCTATGGGGGTATTTATCACATACTTTTGGACCTATGGGATGACTAAAAAGTAATTAAAGTGGAAGCATCCATTGATACCATTCGACAACGATGACTTTTTAACTTCATATGATTTGTCAAATGTCAGGAAACTAAACAGGCTGATTTATAAAAACCGGTTTCTTAATGGTTGGTTCTCATTCACTGTATGTATGTTCTTAAATATAAGACCGAAAAAGACAACTCTTGCGCAGAATTTTGCTGCGATAGTCAATTAGTACATAATTTTTTACTGCAAGCCAATTCTATGAATTAATGTAATTCTATTGGTATACAACATAATGTATGAACAAACTTTGGTTCATCGTTGTTTAACCCTTGTTCAATTGGTATTTTAAAATGTATATCTAGTCATTTAGGGGTTTAAAGATTATCAAAATTTAATTTTGCTGACAACTTTTGATCATGTTTTTTATGCCCAATGAGAAAATTAACTGTACTGATAATTGTGTTTTGTTTTTTGTGAGAAATAAGAAATTACCAATCGGAAAAAGTCTTATTTTAAGCTACAGTGTCTATAAAAAGGGAATTTGGTTTTCGTGGCCATACGCTGTGGCATTTAATATCAAAGCTTTGTGGAAATTACGAAAATAAAACTTAGGCTGTGTATATTCTTCTGTAATTTCGATTGGAGAACCTTTTTCAGGGGCTATTCTGGAGGAAATGAACTCTTCCAAGAAGACTTAGTCTTCTCCAATCGAAATTCCAGAAGAATATACACAGACTAAGTTTATTTTCATAATTTCCACAAAGCTTTGATATTAAATGCCACAGCGTATGGCCACGAAAACCAAATTCCCTTTTTATAGACACTAAGAAAGCTCCAGACCTGAGGTGGGGGCAATCTTCCGAAAATGTTCCCAGATTTAAGATCCTTTTCCTGGAAAAATCCGAGGTAATACAGAAGAATATACACCCCTGCGAGGTCGTCTACAAAATAGTGAATTTCGAAAACTTAAAGATAGAATATGCAGTATCTTCACTGTTATTTATTTTGGCCATTTGCGCAGTGAGTCAAAATCAAATTTTGATAATCTTCAAGGATATTTGAATTTGTTGTTTATTTGTTGTTCTGCACACTTGTCTGTATATGATGTCTTATCAATAATTGGAACTGTTATATATTTTGAAGTTTAGTATAGAACAGTTAAGTATAACTAAGCACAATGCAGGGAATATTTGTTATTTTAACTGACCGTGAAAGGTTTGTAACTCAACCGAAAAAAGAACGGTTTAAAACTATTTCGAGCATTCACTCTTTTGTGCGACTACACCCTATTTTATAAGGAGCAACTTTACAAGGCTGAGATTCGATTAAGACTCCAAGCGAGAAGGAGCGGATCCAGGCGGGTGCGAAGGGTGCTCAAGCACCCGTCAAATTTCAAAAAATGTTTTGAAAATGGGCAAAAAGCAGAGACGTAGTAACCGGGGGGGCACGTGCCCCCCCCACTTTTTTGCAAACATGGAAAAAGTGCCCTCAAAATTGAAAAGTGTGCCCTTTTTTCAGGGGAAAAATTGAAAAATGCCCTTTTTTTACTCCGATAAAATTGAAGTGTGCCCTTCTATAATCACGAATTTTTTTTAAAGAGCCCCTTTTAGTCTCAAAAAATAGATTAAAGGACCCTTTTTCTTGAAGATTTTGAAAAAATTTGAAAAAAATTGTTACAAGAAAGTGCCTTTTTCAATGTTGAAAAAAATAGCAAAAGTGCCCTTACTTAATCTCAAAAAGTTAAAAGAAGAGCCCCTTAAAAAATGCCGTTAAAAACTGTAGTCTGTGGTCAA
>JAYJMH010014455.1:0-21875 GCA_036873815.1 Phacellophora camtschatica
CAATCCGAATCTCAAGTCAAAAAATTACTATCTTGAACTTTTGAAAAATTCCCAAAATGGCGGACTTTCGTTAAAGTGGTGTATTGGTTCGTTGATTGTTTAATGGTACTTTTCCATTGCGCATCCAATATATTTGGTGCACCCAGTTAATACAAGACACATACATTTAATAAGCCTTATCAGCTGTTTTCTTGCAAAACTATACAGCACCAAAAAAAACTTTTGTACTTGGCTGTTTTCTTGTAAAACTACTGCTTTTTTACTTTGTATTTATTTGTTTTTTTTTAAGGGTTCTTTAAATGCATATCATGGCACTCATGCACTACGTGAGAGAGCAAGAAAGATCCATGAAGGAATTATCATCATTAGGTGAATAAACTTATTTAAAATTTTTATTTGCAAAACATATGAAAAATTTAAAAAGAACATCAAATATTTTAAAATATATATATATAAATTAGTTTTAGAATTGCTAAAAAAAATTTTTAATTCAATACTACAGTATACTTTTCGTATGAAATCTTAAGAAAAATATTTTTCCATGAATTTTTGTTTTATTATATGCTCTTATCCAGTGAAATTTCTTCCTAGAAATGCTCTACAATGAAAAACGACATCTTTATTTGCTGTTAGAATTTGTCTTTTTTTTAATATGTACCTCAAAACATACATATAGACATTTTTGTCCATAATTTCTATTCAGTTACTCCTAGAACCCTATTGATTTTTTTGCTTTTCATTACATAATGTCATAAATAATAGATTAAATGCAAACTTATATTTATGCCTTATACCCACTGCAGTATAAAACTAGCACTGCATGTACCTCAAAACACACAGAGAAAAAGTTGAGGTCGTATAGATTTGCAACACAAACTGGTGAAAAACAAGGTATTTCACACATCTGTTGAGTACAATAATTTAATTTCACTAGCCCACTAGCAATTACCATCTTTATCCTCCTGTCACAACAAAACGCAAAGGAAATGTAATTGTATTTTTTTCTAGAAAGATATGACCCTTCTGAATATGAAACAGCAATCAGTTTAACATTTGATGTTCTTTCAAAATTTTATGAAGCGATAAGTGTCCATGTTTGTTTTGAGGTACCATGTTGTTTTGAGGTACATATACCTGAAATTCTGATATACAGGGTGTTTCAAAAATTGTTTCCAGTTCATCTAAAAATAACACAAAGTTTAGAAGATGCTCGCATTCCAATTTGGTGCCATCATATTCCTCAATTCGTAGCTTAAAGTTTAGTACAATCCCTACCAAAATCCGCCAGAAACTGACTGAGTAATTGGCAGCAAATAAGCAGAAATCCACTGAACTTGAGAAAGATTTTTTATTGTTGCCATCTTAAAACAAGAAACAGCTTTAGGCTAACTAAAAAGATTCGGTTTCAGTGTGATGCTTCTCAGTGACATCTTGATAATTATATTGAGTTATAAAATTGAACAAGCAGTCAGATTCCATTGCTGCCAAATTGTTAATTTAGTCTTCTTGGCGCCAATCATCTGAACCGCCAAAATTCTCATCACATGATAAAAAATATTTCTATTGTTTATTTTTCTATATATACAAACAACGTCTTCTATTTCATTTAGCTTGAAAATGATGTTAAGATGACATTGAAACGTCGCTCATTATTATCATTAATATTTAGAATTAATACATTGTCAAAGCGAAGACAAGTGTTTAAGACAGTAAAATTATTTCTGTGCCCTAAACAAAAAATATATTGACTGGTCAAGCGCTCATGATATTAATTCAGAATTTTCCAAAAGCATAACTTTTCTTTATGAGCGTATTACAGTGGGTACCAACATAAAAATTTATATTTGTGTTGCAGCAATTAACGATGAATAAATATCCGTAAATTAAATACTGAATTTGCTATATGCTATTAAATAGTAAATACAGATGTTTCATGCTGTGCCTCTCTTGTAGTTATAGATAGCTAGAAAAAAGAATGATAAATTATTACAGTGGGATTTGTTTTGGCAACATTTTAACACACCTTGTATATTTCAAAAAGACTTTTAAACTGATTAGTATACATACCTGCAAAAAAATAAAACTTGGCTGCAATATCCATAGTAGTGTGACCCTGCCGGCCCTAAATGATACATATTCTTAATATTAAAAATTGGAAATCTAGAGTAGAAGCAATAACTTGCATTATTTACTGCAGTCATCTTTAAAATATTATGTACAGCCTAATTTACTGCAGTCACCTTTAAAATGTTTAGTTCAAGATTTTAATTTGTTCAAATTAAATAAACAATTATTGTAAATATGACAGAAACAAACTTTTCAGACAATGATCGTCTTAAGACATTTCGAATCCCTTTGATGCCAAAATCTATTTTATAAGTGTAGTTAAAATTGCCCTATCGAGCGCTGTTCTTTAACCAAGCAAGAATGGCTTCCTACACCTCCCCCCCCCCCGAGTACCACACCAAAATTGAGACAAATTAAACAAGCCCAAACAGTACTCTTGTGTCGAACTCGATTACAGTCAAGGCAAGATATTCATTTACATTTTTGAAGTTTAAAATGGAAGAACTTAGCAGCCCATAAAAAGTGTTACTATAAGATTATCTTTCGTTGTTTGCTAAAAACGAAATTGAATGTAACCGTATGACTGACACATGCCTAAGATCTTGAATGAGGATTAGGAAATTGATAAATTTGATAAAGCTTCATTTATTAAAATTGAGAAATTGCCTGCCGGTGAATGCTTCCTAAAGAGTCTGCATGTAAGTCCTTCTGGTCCCCCTTTTTTGCAGACCTGGATTTCATATATTGATTTCAGTTACCTTAAGTTTTTTGATTTTAAGCTATAAAGTGTGTCGCGAATTTTAAACGCTGAGGCACTAATGTATCTGCAAGATGTAAGCTCAATTTATGATATCTTTGCCTTAAATTCGTTTTCAAAATCCGCTGTAAAGTTTTATTTCATTGTTTTTCAAATACTTGAACTTTATTTTAATTCACAGCTTTTATTTTTATAATTTTAAAATTCCCAACATCTCAACTTATTTCAAACTTCCGGAAAATCCATGAAATAATTTCAAATATTACTGGAGCACTGTTTATATTCTATTCTGTATTTGTGCAGGTTTGAAATGCCATATAACATATGGTGCAATGGATGTGGAAATCATGTTGGCATGGGTAAAAACTACTTACTTTTATATATGCTTTTAAACTCTTTCAGTTGAATTTAATGTTCATACCTTGATTAAACGTTGTTCATATCATTGATTGAACGTTGCTAAAAACTATAGTTCGAATTCGCTTGAAATAAGTCTAGTAAGCCAAGTCAAAAATTATAATATTAAAGAAGGCTTTTAAGATTTAATTAAATTTTTGAGAATTTTTTTCAAGGTGTTCGTTACAACGCACAAAAGAGGAAAGTTGGCAATTATTACACAACACCAATATACAAGTTTCGAATGAAATGTCATTTATGTGATCAACATTTTGAAATACAAACTGATCCTAAGGTACAGTAGCTAATTAAAAATATATGGGAACTTTTGGGTATATATATATATATCGAATGAATGTATAATCGTGGAATATATTGATGAAACTATGGCAGATGATGTTATATTTGGTAGAGAATGTCAAATATGTGATCTGAGTGTTAAAAATTATTTGTGACTGGGAGACATTACACTTTCACACATATTGGTAAAAGCCTGGCAGCTATATATTTATTTAAATATGCAAGAGTCTAGAAAACACAAGTGTTTTGAGTAAAATGCAAAAATGCATGAACAGTTTTTATTCTATTTTTTTAACTTAAAAAGTTATTTTAGTTTTTCAAACGCAATGACGCATATTAATTATTATTTTCAGTTTATCATTTATTTTTAACTGTATTTAGTGATGGAATTATTTGTTTTTCACAGCTTAAAATAAAAATTATAATTAATTAGATTACGAACCAATTTTTTTAATTTTTTGTTCATAAAGAAGTTCTTTAATGCTGCATCATTTCATTAGTCATTAAAGAAATCAATTTTAGTTTCTAAATTTTGTTCTAGAATTGTGAATATGTAATTCTTAGTGGTGCAAAACGCAAGGAAGAACGATGGGATCCAGCTGTTACAGAAAATATTCAAACGACGGGTAAAGAATTTTTTTTAATTCATTTATTTATGTTTAATAACTTTTGTTGATTTTAGTATTTTTTGTTAATTTTGTTTTTAACTTCTATTTAGATCGAGATGTAAAACAAAAACTAATTTCAAATGCTATGTTCAAACTTGAACATTCAATTGAAGATAAACAAAAGGCAAAACGGGCAGCACCAACTTTAGGGAAGATACGAAAAATACGAGATGTTTGGGAAGATGATTTTGCAGTTAGTCAAATCCTTCGTAAAAAGTTTAGAGAAGAAAAGAAAGAAATTAAAAACAAAGAGGTAAGCGATTATATCTAATTAATTAATTTGTTAAAACGTAATCAAAACTAATGTTTGAAATTTAACTATGCCTCACTCTGGTTTTTTTTATGAATTACTTGTGATGTGATGCGATGCGATACGAGAGCGTGGATCACCCAATGCCAACTCGAGACCCGCAAATGCAGATCACTTCTCTTCACATTTTCCTGTTCAGCATCAGGGTCCATAGTTATGCAATACTGCTAGCTCCCGCGTCACACCGCAGCGTGTCCACAAAGTTTGCACGTTTTCTCGCCCTTCTCTTGGTGAGTTGGCTTGCTGATAGCTCTGGATTTTTCCAAGCACATACATAAAAGCAATTCAATCATGCTTAAATCTGATTTTCTTTTGTTAACTTGATGTTGAGTGGCTACCAAGTGAGAAATGTTTTTGTTTATCTTCCACGATAAATATTATATTGCGCGACGGAATATGTTATTTGATTTAATTAAATACGATGTAAACATACACCTCTGGAATTATTTAGATTTCTATTCGTTTAAAGAAATCTCTTCATTAAATTTCTTCAAAGTCTATTCCGTGAATTCAATGCTGCGTAATATAATCGATCAGAAATCAGACCATGATCAGACAGGTGTGAAGTGTAATTCAGAAAAATGGCTAAACTTTCGATTGGTCATTTACATTTCGTATTTGTCTGATCTTCGCGCGGTAACTCATGGAATGGACTTTCGAGAAATGTTTTCAATTCAATTCAAAATCTAAAGAAACACATTTTTATTTTCGTATATTTGGGTGCCTCAGAATTATCACAGAAGGTCGGGTGAAGCGTTTACAAAAGACTAAAGCTTGTTAAATGAAATGAAAAATTGAATTTTATAACAATATTTGATAAAATCTTTTGCAAGAAAAATTATTTTTCTAATTTCAACAGTTGTTATATTTGTTTGGTGATGCCCAGCATAATTTTTTGCTTTACTATTTGATCTAGAAAGACAATAAAACGGAAATTGTAAAACTGTTTGTTAAATTCTTTTTTCAATTGATAGAAATTTTGCAATACCAATATTTGTGAATTATGCGAATGCTTCGTCTTTTTGCGCTAGTTTTATTGATGCGGTGATATTTTATTCATGAAAAAAACGACTATCCTATTGTAAAGGTTATTTGGGCGTCATTTAAGTATCTGGTTATTGTGTCTCTCCGTTTCATTTGCTGCTTACCTCGTCGTCTACTTCCAGGTGGATTTCAGAGAAGTTTTCTACGAGGCAGTCTCTCAGGTGCATATGATCAAACCAAATTAGCCGTTTTTCCCTCGAGAGGCTTTTCAATGGTGGTTGATCACTTCTCGTGTACAGTTCCTTGTTTGATGTTCCTTGTCTTTCTATCTTACTCCTAGGATCCTTCTTAGACACCTATTATAGAATTACAGACAGACAGACGATTTTCTTACTGGGTAATTGTATTCCATGCCTCTGCACCATATAGTAGTGTTGTTGTGACTACCGCTGAAAGATACGCATCCTGGTACCAATTGGCCAAGTGCATTTCTTAGCACCCAGTCAACCAGCACTCTAAACAGCAGTGGGGACAGCCTTGTCTGACACCAGCTGTCACTGGAAACCACTCTGTGACTTCTCCTTTCACTTTCACGCAGCATTCTGTGTCTTCGTACGTGTTTCTCTTAATGTTAACAATTTTCTCTGGAATTCTATATCCCCCTAGTATCTTCTACAACGAATCTCTGTCTACGCTGTCGAATGCAGCCTTGAAGTCAACGAAGTTGGTCTTGAATGATATTTGCACCTCGAAGCTTCTTTCTATTGGCTGCCATAGTGCAAAACACTGATCTGTTCATGACCATCCCTGAAGTCAGCTTGATTTTCTCTTAATCTTTTTTCGGCTGCGTCTCTCATTCTGAGAAGAATGACTGCATCAAATATTTTACCAGTGATATTGAGTAAAGTGATGCCACGATTGTTTGAGCAAGTTATTAGGTCATTTTTCTTAAGGAGTTTGGTTATAACCCATATAGGTCATATAGTCTGTACAGGTGGTTCTTCCGATATCCATATCCTGTAACACATACTCTAGTGAACCATTTTCCCAGTTTCTACCTCCTACCTATTGCCTTTAACATCTCAGATGTGATGTTATCATCACATTACCTGCGGTCTCTTTGTTCAACAGTCTCTTCTGACTTCACTGCTCGCTCAATTTCATCAACCCTCGGACCACCAAGATCTATGTTAAGGTCATTCCATTCAGCTTGGTTGATTTCAGCTGCCAGGAGCTTCTACATTGATGAGTTCTCTGAAGTACTCTGGTGCTGGCCATCTTGCTACATCGTCTTGCTACGTAACATACATAATTGTGACTACAGGGCATATTTTTGAGAGTGCGGAAAGCCCATGGGCTTATGTCTGGATATAAAACCAGTGTAGGCTTCTTATATGCTGAGTATCAATGACTTAAAATAGAAATGCGTTTTATTTAAATTTTTCCATTTTTCAAACAGGCTTGTTTTGTTGTTTGATCACAGTTTATTGAAAATTTTTTCACTATTTATTTAGATGCTTGACGAAGAATTTAAATCTCGAAAATCTCTACCATCAGCTATGAAACTTTTAGAAGAAAATAAGCAAGATGTAGATTTGGCTAAAAGAATTAATTTTGGCGAAGGTAGAGTAGTTTGTCTTACTTCTAGATTTATACTTTTCACGCATATTATTTATTTTGTTTTATTTGTTACATGTTTAAATATCTTTAAATTTAATGAAAATTGAAAAATATATCAAAACTTTGCAATCAAATCGTTTTGGTTGTTGCTGTTTCACCGATCAATATAAATTTGTTATATATGGTGACCATTGGCCTTGTGGCCCAATGGATAAGGCGCCTGACTACGGATCAGGAGATTCCAGGTTCGAGTCCTGGCAAGGTCGAGTTTTTTTTTTTCGCCTAAAATTTATTCATTATTCTAATGTTATTTTGGTTTATTTTTGGTTTGGTAATTTCGTTTATAAAAAATACATTTACTTATTTTGATTTTAAAGTTTTAAATTTTGAAAGTGTAGTAAAGAATTGTAAAAGTATAATTAAAGTAATTATATGTATAAATATTAATACCCTGTTTGCAAAGTATGGCACTTGCACACCCGAGAATTTCAATAAAACAATAGGCCTAAACAAAAGAAGAGTGCTCATCATGCACACCCGAAAGAATCAAGATGAGGAAACAAGATAAGAACAAAGATATTCCTCGTTTTAAGAATTTATTCAGAAAATAAAAAATATTTCTGTGAAGTCCGCAATCACTAAAAATCTATGCTAAAATTAATCTAATGCCTGCATTAAACAAAATTATTTTAAAATAGGGGAATGAGGGGCCAGTCATTTATAACTCCGGGGACTGGGGCGGGTTAGATTCAACAAGGGGTACGAAAACATTAACAACTAAAACGGGGGGGGGGGGGGACCACAATTTTACGAAAGCTTCTTTTGGGGTGCGAAGTTTTTGGAAAAAAGGTTGGAAAATACCGAGTGAACTAGCTAGCAACAAGGGACTGTGTGAAAACAATTTACTTCACACCTTAATAAATGGTCACTGGGCGGGGTATGCAATATTTTCTAATTTGTTGATGGGGGGTGTGAAAATGCCTAAGACTTAAGAAATTCTAACCCACCCCGGTTTCCAGAGTTTTAAATGACTGGCCCCTTTGTTCACCGTTTTGGGGGCAAAATTATGATTTAATTTTAAACATTACTTAAAATTATTTTTTAAATTTAATTAAACGTCGAAGAAATTTTAGTTTAGGTTTTTTGTCAAAAAGATACAATGAGAAATCGTACTTCAATATATTTCGGAATGTTTTCAGTGATATTACACTTCTTCAGCCATATAAATATGTTTCCAAAAAAAACTAGTTTTTGTCGGGCAGGGTTGCTGCTGAGATTTGTAAAAATGTTCATGTTTTCGTATAACCAACATTAATATCCTATTTATATTTTATCCAAAATCACCCAACATTAAGGACAATTTTTAATATCTAACCAAACATGAAAACATTTTTGCTACCCGTACCCAAATTTATATTTACGGCATCTAGTGCCTTCTTTTCGAAACATTTATTTACTTTCTTGTCTGACCATGTACAAATTGTACAATAATAGTAGAAAGAAATATATGAAATGTACTAATTTTATTCTAATACGCTTTTGTTACTAACAAGTTAACTTTTTGTTACGACCATATACTTGTGTCATGTATTTGTTACGACCATAGGTATTGTGTCATGTATTATTAAAAAGAATAGTTGACGATGCTCTGAAGTCAGCATGCGAAAAACAATTCTATGATGACCTAACACCATCTCATAGCTTAAGCTTAGGTTTGTTATTTACATTAAACAAGGTGCAAGGAAGAATGTTACATATAAACTCAGAGGTTAAACATTTAAATAGCACCGTTGGTCAGCGATTTCTAGATTTAGAATATGAATTCTAATATGAATAATAATAATGGTGATCATTATTTAAATCCTACCGTGTTTTATTTTGTAGCTCTTCGTCCTGATTTGAAACGAAAAAAGCGAAAACAAGAATTAAAACGAAGCTCAATATTTGAAGAAGAAAAAAACTCAAAAAGAAAGTTAGCAAGACATCTTATTGGAATTGCAAAAAAAAAGACAAAAGCATCATCATCAATTACCAAATCAGGTAGTAAACTACATGCTCACATTGAAAAGAAAGAAAAGGTATTAAATAATGATTTGGGAGAAAAAGCAATGTTTGAAAATAGATTAGAAGACAAGGAAGCAAAAGTTACTAAATGTATTGAAACTATTATTAAAAATAAATTTACAACTTACACAGATAACAATCAAAATTTAGATATTTCAGCTGTGCAAGGGGTTGGGGATATAGAAGAGAAACCGAAAAGTTTGGAAGACATTTCTTCAGAAACTGCTAGCAACTTATTGCTTGTTGAATATAGTAGTTCAAACGAATCGACTGATTAAATTTAGTATTAATTTTTTGTGATGATTGTTTTTGGTATTTGTTTTGTTTCAGCCTTGCATTGTTGCACTGTTGCTTTGTAATTTATGATTACCAAATCAAGAGAACACCACCGGTGTTGTTCCCCAGTAAATTTCTTCTTATATTAATGCACGTATTTAATATATTGTAATGTTAGACAGATGTACTTCTACGAGGAGCATGTTTTTTTATTAAAACAATTAAAATGCATTGTAAAACATTTAGTTGTAAATTTTGAAGAAATTCTTTGGTGAATTAACTACAAAATGAAGTGGGCTATGAAGTCATCTCGAGACTTTCTCGATGCTTGAATAATGCCAAAACAAATGCCCCAAACAATAAATTCGATGTAATAGAAATTATCCTATATGTGCCAAAATTATCCTATTCTAGACATTGTCCTATAAGTGCCCGAGCACTCCCACTATTGCTTGAAGAAAGCAGCTAGGCCCATTTCAAAGTACTTTTGGGGGAAGAGGAAGTTAGCAAGGTTATCTCTTTTTAATATCAGTTGCCTCGACCTCTCCGTTTCTTCGTAAGAAATAAGCTTCTTGGCTTGGCTTACAGTACAAAGCACTGACAGTAAGTCTCAGTTGCATGCTTATTTGAGACATCAAAATCTCAGTTGTATGTTCATAAAACAATAGCGATGTCTCAGTTGCAAACGTGAAAGCCTCAGTTGCAGACACTTATGAGTCAGTTGCAAACGTAAAAGTCTCAGTTGCAAACACTCAGGTGTCAGTTGCGAACATCAAGGAGCAAGTTGTAATATCACGGGTACGAGGACACACTCATACATCATGGGTACATCACGGGTACATGGACACAGAGAGGAATAACAACTCGCGTTTATAAATGCCCATTTTTGCAAGTTCCAAATATAAGTACAGGGATCGCGTTTCATAAAGTTGAATACTGAAAAAGCCATCAGTGCGAACGCAAAACGAATAGTTTAGACACAATAATATTTAAAAAAGAGATCATGTCAGGATTCTATCAAATACAGAATAGAAAATATAAAATTACCATACAGAAAAATTACTACATGAAAAAATCTGACCTTGGAAATTCTGGGTGAGTTTCCCAACTCCGCCCAACTCGAGTAACTCACCCTGGATCCGCGCCTGGTATCAATGTCAATGGCCGTAAAATGTAGTGGTTGGCATTTCTTTTTCCAACAAAACCACAAAATTGGCTTTTATCACAAACATTGGCTTTTATCACAAACTTACTACACAAGTCGTGATTTGGCTTAAGATATTTGGATGGGCTTTTTTCTCCCCATCTCCTCCGCATAGCGAAACTAAGGACCTGATCAGTGGGCCTGATGTAGTCATAGACTAGTGCCCCTTTGTTATTGTTATTGCTATTATTATCATTATTGTTGCTGTTGTTGTTGTTGCTGTTGTTGTTGTTCTCATTGTTGGTGTTGCCTGTGATCTGATACAGACGAGACGCCAAATAGTTCTCTCATTGCAGTCCCCATACCATAACTAACTATAGCAATATTTGCTTGTTTATATACAGTAGTTGGTTTATTTTGATGCTGGCAGCAGAGTTGTTTGTAATTTTTGGAGCCTTTAGATGACTTAGAGACAATGTCGGGGGGGGGCGTGTACCTCCCTCGGGGATGTTGGTATTGTTGGTCATGGAAACCAATTCGTGAGATAATTATACTTGTGTTCGCTACTCATGCATAGTCTAGCCCCAAGTCCATTACTTTTTATACAAACTGATAACTGAAAATATCTGTAGCTCCTTTTCTCGGATTAAAATAGACTTTGGACAAAGGCATTTCTAACGACTCTTGCATGTAGCTCATTGTTTGTCAAGAGTTTATCATCATAATTAGCATATCTCGTTACAAAGTTGACATGGCGAACTAATTACCAAAAATAGGCAGCTCTGAGCTCTGAGTGGTACACTTACTTTATTACACAAAAATACATTCTTTTAAAGGATATACTGGTCAAGCAAAAACATAGAAGGAAGTACTTTCTATCAATTATGTTTTTATTACCATCAACGCATTATCCAGCCTTTTTCTCACCTCCTTTTAGGCCCTAATTATGTCACATTTTTTAGTTCTAAACATTAAACCCAGGGGGCAGTGCCGTCTGACTTGGGTAGGGGGAGCGAGTTCTATATTTTTGGGTTGAGGATTTCGAATTCGATAATGTAATTTTGGCTCTAAAAATTTGACATTTTTGGGTAAAGTGTTAAGAAATAGCAGAGAAATATTTCAAGATATGTCATAAGAAGCAAAGTTGCATCATAACATGCGCCATACTAGTATACTTTTGGATTTTCATTTTTGTTATTATTACTATTGCTCAATATTTCCTCTGATAAATTTCAAGATTTCCTCTGAAGATCCCCCCTACCCGAGTTAAATGTAACTGCCCCCTGGGAGTTAAATAAGTGCTCCTGAAAGTAAGCTTTCTCGCCCGTCCCTTTAAAATCTCAGCATACCCTTTAAAATCTCAAAGAGAGACAAAAAATAAAGAAGAAAACGAGGCTCTGATTCCACCAATTTGTGATTTCGCCCGGGAGTTATGATTTTTCAGCTAATCACAACTGGGATCCAATTTTTGATTTTTAATTACTGAAAACTACTTTTAACCAAGCTCCGTGGTAATTTTTTACCTTCGAAGTTCTGATACCTAGAGTGCCTAAACTTATTACACTCGTCCCAGTTACCGCTCATCAAAACGAGACTGCTCAATTGATTGCTCAACAGGAGCAATGGAGAATCTCTCAGAGGAGTGAGCTGAGACCAATGTAATAAGTCTATAGAGTACCAGTAACACAGAAATTTTCATATTTTCGCAAACTAATCAACCTCTGTCCCTAGAATATTTCAAAAGGAACTAACTCTTTGTTTTTACATCGATTGTCTGGGCGTTCATTGGCTCAAAGAAAAGAATTGGCTTTCACGTCAAAATTTGATTTACTCCCATGAGATTCGAAAAGATAAAGGTGTCACAGCCGAATGGGTTTTTTAATGAATGGAACCCTCATTTTCAGATGCCGTATAAATTAACATAATCCCAACGAAAGTTGGATGTATGTTGGTACCCTGGGAATGAGTAACCATTAGATACCCCTTGGAACGAGCTCAGCAAACAAAAATTGGCATAAAGCACTGGTCGCAGATGTAAAAATCCAAAAACGTTTTAATGTATTCTCAGTCCCAATTTATCAAATGAAAAAATAGAAAAAGACATAAATAAATAAAAATTTGAGGTCCTTTCTAGGCTGAGGCACAGAAGCTGCTTGCACCCTTACCCATTACTACATTTATTCACGATTTATATTATTTTTTTATTTATTCGGGCCCCTGAATTTAGCAGCTGTTAACTGCGATCCCAGGGGCAGCTGCCCCCTTTTTCGGTGAGATGCCTCAGCGTAACCGGTCATGGTTAATTATTCAAGTACGCACACATAAGAATGTATGTTCTGCTCATTATGCAAATTGCTATTAAACTTCCGATAAGTTAATGAGCTATTGGGTATGTTTCCATGTGGCTATGTTTCTCTTTATGTGCAGAAAGTCAATATTTATTTATTTATTTATTCGTATATTGACATGTTCATAACTACTACAACACAGCGACGATGAGAACAAATTTGACGTCATGCCTCGTTTGGATTTAACGGCTTTGCAACTGGACAAAGACCTCCCATTTTTTCCTTTTTTTCATTTGTTGCGTCAATAGCTTTTGAAATTAGAACATGACTGGATCGCATTGAGTCAAATGTCTCGAAATCAGCAGGGAAAGGGGGCGTTTGTAAAATAATTATGAAAATAAATATTCAAAACTCAGTCGAAACCGTAGAGCCGTTGTCTTCCTACTTTGATTGCTCTGGCAACGAACGTTAACTGATTGTACGAATTACATCATCCAATTTTTTTTTTTGAATCATTAATTCCTTATTTTGCAGCCGTTTTAGGCCATTTTGAGACTAAATGAGAACATTGTTGGCAATCTTACGATGCAATAAATTCTTACGATGCAATAAATTGCCCGCGCAAAATGAAACAAACAAAGGTTTACGTCACAAATTTATTGTTCACTTGCCCGCGCACTTCGCAAATTTTCCAATCTAGCCTGAGATCAGGCTCACAAAAATGGAAACAAAATCGAGGAAACAATTTGTTTTTCTTCGATTTCTTTTTCAATTTTCTTGTTTTCTCGTTTTGTTTTTTGTTTTGTTTTTGTTTACGTAAGGCCTGTTCACAGACTAGCGGTGTCTCTTCACAGCAAAATCAAAATCATCGCTGGCAACCAAAATCATTGTCTGTTGGCAACCAAATTTTCCAATTCAAATAGCGACATGCCTTACTAAACTTTCAGTGAAAAAATCCCAATAAAATAATGAAATAGCAAATCTCAATAAAACACAAAAATTCCTTTATGACTTTTCATGTAGTATACTAGCAGTAGTATTATTATTATTTTTGTGAATTCTACTAACTTCTCTTTTTAAATAGGCTTGGAGTTAGTCTCAGTGAAGAAATTGTATGGAATTTAAACACTCCTAAATAGGAGCTTACAACCTTGAAAACCCAGGCTAGGCTAGGCAAAAGTTATAGTCACGCAGCCCTTTCGCCTGACCACGAGGAAGGTTTGTAAGACAAAAGAAAAAGTAAAAACATGTCATTCTTCAAGAAATTTATCACACTGTTCAGTTACATGTCTTTAGAAAATATGGGCAACTTCTGCTGTAATTCCACAATATTATGGAGTGAAGCATGTGTTCGCTATGTCAGCACGTTGAGTAAAGAAATTATATTTAAAAACAAGCAAATCTTCAAATCAAAATTGTTTTTGGTCTATTCAATTCAGTCAAAGGTTTTGAATCCATGTGGAGAGTTCTCATATGTTTTATTGTAGAGTACTTTTTACTTTTTATCGACGTTAATGAGACGTAAATTTTATTCAAAACGAATGTTTATTTAGGCCATAGACGTTCTTTTTTTTCATAAGAAACCACTTTATAAGAAACTCACCATTGAAACTCACGAAAATTTAAGAAACTTTTACTTCACTAAAAATTCCCTGTAATACTGCACTAAAAATTAAATTGAATTTTATTCATTGATTTTGATTTAAGACGTCAAATTTATAAAATTACAAATAATACATATATGCTTTTTACTAGGAAAGGGGGTGCTCTCTTCTCGTTAGTTCACCAACTACTTTCAGAGTCCCTCCTTTAAGAAATTCCACTGTATGCAAATTAGTCTATAATGAATATTATATTTAAATGTACTTATGTAAGTTTATTGTCGTGTTAATTTTAATTGTATATTATTTAAATGTTATGATTTATTTGCATGTAGTATGGAATTTTAAAATTAAACTGAAACTTAAAAAAGAAAAGACTGAAGTGCACTGGGGACCTCTAACAAATTACAGTAATAAGTGTATGAATTTTTTTTCAGATCAGATGCAATTTTTCTGAAATAATTTGAGTGATGACAAAACATGTGTGGTGGTAAAGCATCATCATTCAAAACATTTGATAAGATACAGCACATAGAATAGAGACATATTACTAAATTCAACATATTGCATTTATGAAAGCAGATGTCAATAACTATTGACGAATGCAATTCAAGGATAGAAATGGCATCTGAGAGCATTGCCATTTCAGTCAGTGATGATTTCCCTAGAGAAGTGGACCAAACAATCAATGATCTTGTGAAAGAACAAAGTATGCATTGTGATCATATTTGCGAAAATGTTGATGCAAAAATCACAGATGAAGAAATGGCAAAAGATCGTAGCACAAGTATAGTTAACTGCAACCAAGTCACAGATGAAATTATATGTCATGAATTAGTAACAGTCACAGATGGACAAATTGTGGAATTAAAGATCGATGTGTCAAATGTTTTAGAGAAAATGAGGATTCAAGCCCTGCAATACAACAAAAATTATAATAATGTCCTTGACAAAGGGAGGAAGGAGGTGTCAGAAAAGGAATTTACAGATAAAGTTTGTGATTATAATACCAGTGAACAGGATCAACAGGATAGAGGTACAAACAATTCTTTCAACCATAAAATGCATGGGATCCACAGAAAACCTACAATTGATAGGAACAGGGGGACTTTCTAAATATCATTTTTGAGAACTTTTAAAAAAAGCCAACGGGAACTGTGTAACTGTATCATGGAACTAGCGAACACAAGCTCTGGGTAAACCTTTGAATTATCAAATAAAAGTTTTCATAATTAAGCCTAATTAAGAAAACTGAATTAATTAATTATTTAAATTAATTTTAATTAACATGCATAATTTTGATATTTTCTCACACAAGAAATGGTTTCAAAATTATACATTATTAAAATTAATAAATTTAGATAATATTTAAAGGAGCCTTATAATGTGGCAAATGCTTGATCTTGAACCAAAGTTTATTTATTGAAATTATATAAAACATTTTATTGAATAATCACTCATATTCATATTTATTATTTGAGACTTTGCTTTGTTCAAAACTTTGGAAATATAGACTGCTGTCTGGTAAAATATGTTAATCTTAGTTAATATACGTGCATTTCCTAACAATTAGGTAATATTTAACATTTCTGTGTAGTTTAGTTTCTCATTTTGAGCACATTTTTCAAGTCATTATTTATTCTCAACCAAAAACAGTGTAAAAATGTTCCCAGGGCTGGTACCACCCCTGTTTTGAGATGACATTTGTGCAGCTTATCTACTGAGAGTTCATTGAACGTTTCATGCCATCAGGGGCGCAACTAGGGGGTCTTTGGGGGGGGGTCCAGACACCTGCTCTTTTTCCAAAAATCAGTACTGTATACTGTACTGTAAATACTACGGGATATCTACACATGAAAAACAACAACATACATACTGTATATGTAAACAGAATTAACCGAATAAAATGTGAAATATCAGGCTTTATGAAACACGAAATCGGAGGTTGGGCTTGTTTGTTCTTGTGTTGGAGGGGGGGGGGGGGGTTTAATTCAAGGATTTACCATCTTTGTTTTTATTTCTTTTAGTAAAAATCATCATTAGCAGAAATGAAGAACTCGATTTGACTGCTTTCACTGTTGAGAAAGAAAACACCGAGAAAAACCATGATGATGGAGAAGTCAACGATTTTTTAATTACTGATGATTCTGAGGAGATTTGCATTGTTTTGCCGTCAGATGTTTGTGAGAAAGGTCCCAAGGAAGATACACAACATTTGGGATTTGATCAATTTGAAACGCACGGCGAAAGCGTGAGTAATTGTGAACCTAGTCATGTTTGCACCAAATGCAATAAAGTGTTTGAAGAATCTCGAAATTTAGCATTACATATGCGAGTTCATGTAAAAGAAAAACTACATGGGTGTGATAACTGCAAGAAGAGATTTCATAGAAGATACGACTTAAAAATGCACCAAAAGGTACACACTGGACTGAGGCCTTTTGTATGTGATCAATGCAATAAAACATTTATACACAGTCGCAATCTTACGTTGCATATGAAGATTCACGTCAGAGAAAAATACGCTTGCGAGGATTGTGGAAGGGCATTTACGGAACTCATAAAACTTAAAAAACACAAACATGTTCATACAAATGAAGAAAAATCTGCTCAGTTATGTAGTCCGAAAAAGCGCTCAATGAAACGTAAAGGTGAAAGAAGTTATGCGTGCGGAACCTGTGGAAAAGCGTTCAAGCAAGGCTGTGAACTAAAAAAACACACACGAATTCATACAGGAGAAAAACCTTATACTTGCAATACTTGTGGTAAGAGTTACAGGCAATCTAGCTACCTTAGTACCCACAAGAGAATACACACAGGGGAACGACCTCATCAATGTCATTACTGTGGCAGTAATTTCATTAGCGCCAGCACTTTGGCAAAGCACACGCGAATTCACACTGGAGAGAAACCCTATGCCTGTGACATCTGTGATATGAGATTCAATTCCTCTAGCCACAGGAGAAGGCACACACGAGTACACACAGGCGAAAAGCTTTTTAACTGTGATATATGTGGGAAAAATTTCGGCCAAAGTGGAAATTTAAAAGAGCACAAACGAATTCATACAGGAGAGAAAGCGTTTGCTTGCGACACTTGTGGCCAGCGATTTGCTCGATCCAGGATATTAAAGGAACATAAAAGAATACACAATGACGAAAATCAATTGTATTTGGAACACTTTATTAACACACAAGAGTTGATCGAAACTGGCAAATGATATAAACAAATTATTGAAAATCATTTAATTTGATGCAGTTATAAGTTGGGCTTCAAATCTTTCATTGGTTGATCATATCTGTTTTCTCCTAATCGAATTGAATAACATTCATACCTATTGGCATTGTGCCCGTTTCAGAAAGATGAAATAGAATTAATTTCACGCTCCGTTGATTAATTTTAAATAATAAAGTTTCCGTATATGAAAGAGTTCTCGCAATATGAAAGAGTTCTCGCAATATAAACAGACACAAGTTAATAATTTGGCTTAGGGCCTGATTCAATAAGAGTTTTCACCATAGGGCTGAAGTTTCACTCCCTTTATCCTGTTACGTTGGAATACTTTCAGACCTAAAACGCAAGAAGGAAACGTTTAAATGATATTTTACCAAGAAAGATATACAGTAAAAACCCGTACATAAGAACCTTCCACTTTCAAGAACCTACGGGCTGAAATGCCTGCATCCATTCTACTCAAAATGAAAAATCTGCTATCAAAGTGCTAAAGACCTTGTTAAAAGTATAGGCAGATATATTTACCATGTAATATTGAGTATTTTTTATTCATCATCCTCTGAACCCTTAAGCAAGCTACTATACGATTTTAATTTAAGGTTGAATTCCAAAATGTAGGTTCTTACACGCGGGTTTCTACTGTAGTTGCAGTAATTGTGTGTGTGTTACCTCATTATTATTCGATCCTTTATACCTAGCTATACATATATATACACATATAACTAATCTAAATCGAATCTACTGACGAATGAAAAATAACTAAGGGAATTAATACGTAAATACATAACCGAAATATTAAACTACGTGGACATAAATGGACAAAGTCTACAGGATATCATTAATTTACAAGCGTTGCATTTACAGGTAGGGCCACTCCATTGCTTTATCATACCCTTGACACTGTTGAGATTGTTAGCTGATTTTAGTTCATTTGGCAAACAGTTCCAGATCTGAGGTCCCATGGCTTATAAGCTCTTGGAACCAAAAGTTACCTGATTTGGTCGAAAATGATTTAAATTGTTGGGATTCCGAGATGGATGCTTTGAAGTTCTTGAACTAAAAATGTTATGCATAAAAGATGGATTTAAGTTTTTTATTGTCTTAAAGATTTCAACACAGAGGGTTCTCTGACGAGCAAATTGCATTGTGCATCTTTTTGACCTAATAAGCAGATCATCATAGGAGCTTTTATGATCATTGTACAGAAATCTTTCATTGTACAGAAGCACGCCTTCCTGTATTCTTTCATATTCTGGACTGATTTTGAAGATGAAAAGTACCAAACTAAAGAAACAGTAGTTAAAATTCAAATACACAAAACTTTGAACCAAAACTTCTTTTTCAGCAAAACCGATAAATGACTTAAATCGCTTAAGAACGTTTAGTTGTGCCGCATTTTTTGCAAAGGTTTGATATGTGAGGGTCAAAGTTCAATTCATAATCTAGTGTTACACCTAAGAGTTTAATGGTCTCTTCAGATTTGATAGAATGTCCTTGGAAATCAAGATTTGTGCCACAAGTGATTGTCCGGTCTTTTTTAAACAAAAAGTTCATGGAATTTGTTAGGGTTAGCAATCATTTCATTTTGGTCGAGCCAAGACAGAGCGCTGTCTGGTTCATTTTCCAAAACCTTGACAAGATCTGGTTTTTACTTGGGGTGAAATTTATATTTTTTTGTAAGGAGGTGAATCGATTGGTGTAATTTTTGACTTGCGCTTTGTGTAATATTCAAATCATAAAAGATGTTGCTGATCAAAGATGTTGCACCTCACTCAAGAGTTCATGGATCTTGCATGTATTTTGCTGTTTTCTTGGTCAGTGACTCTGACCCTCGATTTTAACATTGAACCCAACTGGTCACTACATGTCACCATGTGGTCAATTTCAAGGAGAGACAGACCTTTTTGAAAGGCTGAATTTTTTGTGCCATTTCATTTCATCTCATTTTATAATTTCATCAAGCGGAAAGTACTCTGTTTTCTTCTGCAACTGGGCAGGCTAGGTATATTTCCCAGGGCCAGGAGCTTGATTATGTGCCCATCCCCCTCTATTTTTATTTAATGAACTATGATGATGGAGCAGCCACCCCCCTGAAATTTTAATGATCTCCTTTGAACTCAAGTTGACGTGAAAACAAACAAACTGAGGTGAAAACAAACAAATTGACGTGAAAACAAATAAACTCGGAAAGGTGGGAGGGACTTTTAGGCCCAATTGTTGTTATGTTTCGTCCCTTTTTATCGTCGATAAATTACCGATAAGTTGTTGTTTCGTTCTTTATTATAAATCTCACCCTCACCATGGCATCAAGTGTTGATTTTCATTCAGCTCTCTCTTCAGTTTCTCTCCCTTAAACTCTCAATCTGCACAGGGCACGGCCTGTCTCTCTGCCACGCGGTCAACTTTTTCTGGCTTCAAACCAGTGCTTCAAACAGGGAACAAAAAGAAAACAGGAAGAGTTAACAAGATAAATTAAGTTCCTTCCTTTCTCGCGGAGGATTTTTCCTTCGCAGAGACAAATTTTTTCCTCCCTTGACAAGAAGGCATAATGTTGTATGAATGTGGCCTTAAATCAATAAAATATAGAATAAAGGAAAAAAGATTTATATATATTTACATAAAATAATAAATATGAAAGAAACCAGACTGGTTAAACAGGTATATGAAGAACAAAAACGACTCAACTTGGTACAATCAAATTGAGTGGAAAAAACTAATAAACCAAAATGTAACAATATCTATTGAAAATGATATGAGCCAACATAATGGAGCAAAATGAGATTTATCAAAAACATTTCATTTGGTCTAAAACTGAATGAACTTAAGGAAAATTACAAAGAAAAACATGAAAATGCACTATGCAGAAGGTGTAGAGAACATGACGAATATATAGAGCACCTGTGGGAGTGCTCCCGGTTTAAGGAAGACAATTTGCCAAAACATAGAGTGCTCTCGGTTTAAAGAAGACAATTTGCAGCATAGAACAAAAGCAGAGGCGGATTTCTGGTTCGATTCAAATATCTGCAGTAGAATTTTTGACTTTGCTGCAAGGCCATGCTATACAACAATGCCTCCAAAGCCAAAGCGTCGAAAAATTCAATGTTTGGAGTGTGAAAGAACCTTTGAAAGCGAATTTAGATCAAGGCACAACAAACGATATCATAAAATATTATTATATAAGAGAAAACCAATCAAGTACAAAACTGCCGGAGCTCCAGCCAACCCATTCCAGGTTTATTTTACGATCCTTCTGATTCTTAGCCAGAGGCGGAAATTTATTGTAAGGATAATAATAATAAATATATTAAACTGTTGCTGGCGGTAAGGAAGTTCTGCTATTCTTTCTACGTAGAGAATCCCTCGAATTTTGCTCCAGTTTCATTAAAAGCAAGACTGGCTTGAATGTGTATTTCAATAACAATAAATAATAACAACAATAATACCGTTTTTGTTAATTTAACATAATATAATAAGAAAGCTCATACAGATCCGCTTTTTTGTTATACTTGCTATACGATGCCTTATTTTCGCTATCAGGTAAAAAGTCAACAAACACTAATACCTATACCTACTTCACAAAACATCGAGCCCGAGTTAGAAGGACAGGAAGTGTCTACACAGAACAAACTGAACAAACTGAGCAAACTGAGCAAACTGAGCAAACTGAGCAAACTGAACAAATTGAACATAACGATAACTTGAAGATAACTACACAAAAAGACTCCCAGCCACTTGAAGAGAAGCAGCTGATAGAGAAGGATGACCAGCAAAACATGGAAACTTTGGAAGAAATCAGAGAGACAGCTTTGGTAAGAGCATCTATCTTAAGACTATGAACACTATATGGAATGGACTTTCAACTATAAATTTCTCTTTGGATCATAGTTGGTACATAGTGAAAATTTTTAATGTACCTACCCAGATATGTATATGAAATGTTATTTCTTACTAAAAGAGACCTTGCTAATTATTGTTTTCTATAAAATGACGACAATGATGATGAATGTTAAACCTTTTGTTGTCTGTTTACATTTGGCAAAGCAACCATAGAATGACCGGAATTATTCTCAGTGGTCCATGCTGTATTAATATAATACAGACTGATAAAAACAAACATTTCGTAGGCTGCAAGGAAAGGAGAATTTTCAGCTATGGCTATTTCTGGT
>JAYJMH010014466.1:0-21869 GCA_036873815.1 Phacellophora camtschatica
CACAGAGTTTGAGCCACAGCCTTGCAAATTCTTTTTGACCACTCTGTAATATTAACTTTTAGCTAATTATTTATATTTTGCTTTGTAATCTTAATTTCTTTGTTATTTCCATTTTATATATATTTTATATCAGAATTTTTTGTTACAAAGGGAAAATATGTAGAAATTCAATTCAGTAGAGGTGGACAGCCTGAAGGTGGCAGAATTTCAAATTTCTTGCTGGAAAAGGTTATTTTATTGAAATGTTTTACACATTATTAAAATTATCTGTCAAAATATGCGTGAAGGAAAGAACCTCGTGGAGGACGAGACATGTATTGTATTGTTTATGCATGCTAATATTCATTTATAATGTCAAATTCCGGAGAACAGATTAACCATCGTTTATTTCTTGTTGTAATTTGCACATAGTAACGTATAATTATGTCGAATTTTGTTTTAATTTTGTTGATACCAAAAGGAAAAGGAAATGCAATGCAGTTCAGTGCATTCTAGTTCACAAATTATACGCTGCCATATTAGATCATGCGGAAATATTCATTGTATGTATAAGTACTTCATGTTATACTTTGCTTGATGATCTTTATTTTCTTACAGTCAAGAGTTGTCATGCAGAATGAGGTGGAAAGGAATTTTCATATATTTTATCAATTGCTTAAAGGAGCAACAAGTGAAGACAAAGGTTAGTTAGATTTGATATCATCGTAGATATTCAGTAGTCTTACTACTTGATCTCATGTTGACTCGTTAACAGCCCGCCCCCACCCGCTCCTCCAACTAGAAGTGGCGACAACAACACCAAAGAAGGAAATACAGGGAACTTATATAGAGAATATAGATATGAGATATCTAAGAGGCTAACTGTGCCAGTTATATCTTATATCTTACTTAAAATTACCTTCCAGAAAATGTATCTTCAAATTAAAAATCAAATTCGAAGTTTATTCCTTATCAAAGTTGAAAGGAACAACAAAATCAAAGTAAATTTCATTTTTTACAATTTTTTAACTTTTTTAGAAACATTTGGATTGACAACACCAGATTACTACTACTACCTTAATCAAAGTGGATGTTATGATGTTGATGGTGTTGATGATGTTAAAGAATATCAAGATACTAGGGTACAGTATTTATAGTAATATGAAATAGGTTTGACTACTGAAGAGTCATTACTTTCTTTTGCAATTTTATATTTACTTGTGGTTGTTTGTAGTTGCGGTATGTATCTTTTTTTTTTATTTCATCAAAATCCATATGACTACCAAAAGAAAGTATTTATAAGTATTAGGATACAACTGAGATCGAAAACAAGAAGTATGGGCGCGTTTTTCAAATTCTACTGACGTTTGCCTAAACCAATTTGACTAATGCTTTGTAACTAAGAATTTAGTTATTTGCCATAATATCGTGAAGGCTTGAACAAATTGAAATTTTTAGTGTTTTTCATATTTAATTAGACAATAGATGTATTGTTTTTGTTTTAACGCATAAAAACGATACCTTTGCAAACATTGACGATATATTTTTTAACAAATACACCACTTTAACTAAAATGCGCCATTGTGGATTTCTTCAAAATTTTGATCAATGAAATTCTTGACATCAACTTTAGATTCCTGATACAAAATTTAGCCAATTTGTGAATTTTCAAATGATTAACCCCGAGACAATTTTACGGTCAACTCCCTTATAATCTTTCCAGGTTTAAATGCTGATAAAATCCTTTGTAGTTAGGAAAAAATAATGAAAATTAATATATTAACAAATTTTTTCATTCCCATCTGAATCTTTCGTTAAAGTGGTGTATTTTGTCAAAAGGCCAACAACAAGAGAAATAAACAACAGCAACAACGCAAAAAACGGTTAAATTCAATAATATTTACAGTTTATATTTTGCCCTGGCATACAGGGCTTCCTCAGAGCAACGAAATTTAAATTTATGAAAATATTATTTTATTTTATTTTCTTGCGTCGTTTGAATTTAATTTTCCTGCGTCGTTTCTGTTGTTTTATCTAGAATTTTCAGATCGGATGAGCAGTCCACAACAATGACCTTTTAACAAGAGCACAGAAACAAGATCTTGTCAATTATATCAACATTGCGTTTTAATAAATCGTTAGATAGTCTTAGCATTTTATAAATTTGATCAACATTTGAAACTTAGTTATCTTCGCTTTTACAAAGAATGCCATGGATGTCATGTCTATCAGTGATGCTGATCAAGCAAGTTGCCTTCAAATTGTGGCTGGAATTTTACATCTTGGAAATTTAACTTTTCAAGAAGTTGGAAATTACGCACAACCAGAAGAAGATGCTTGTATGTACCTTACAATCTAATATTTTATATATATTATTTTTATAACTGTAACAGTTTGGGTGGCTCAAAATATGAAGATATATCGAGTGGCCCAAACAAAGCAAAGCTGCTGTGGAGGAGCTTTATTTTTGATGATTTCTTTTTTGCTTGGCATTGGTTATGAAGTCGCTATTAAGTGGCTTGATACCTTGTTTGCTAAAATCTACTAAGTAATGCCAGAGCAATACGAAGGGTATTCAAACCATAATGTAGTATATTCAACAGATTTCAGTAGCAGAAATCCTCAATTTTTGGTTTCATTGAGTATAACTCAAGGATTATTGGGTAGATTTTTTCAAACAGGCAAACAAATTATCAAACTATAAATTGCAGCCTCTTACATCAAATTCAATCAAAGACAGAATTATCAACAATAAATATCCTCTTAATTTATAATACATAAATTAATACATGTAATACATAAATAAATGAATGTATAAAACATTAAATTTGATAAACTGTTTTGTCATTGGCTTGTGTTAGTTATTAGAAAATTAAATTTCTTTTTTCTTTCATCTTTATACAAACTTTAATTCGTTAATATCAATTTCAGTTTTGCAGTTTCCGGCTTTTTTGTTGCAAATAGACAGCGAAATGTTAAAAGAAAAATTAACAAGGTGCATATTATTATTTCTCATTTGATTTTGAATTTAACTTTGAAATTATATATACGTATATTTCTGGCAATTTATTTGAACAAAATTATACAGAGGTTTATATTCTTCTCAGATTTTGAATTTTCCCCATCCCATTTGTTAACACCTGTTGAATTTCTTCCCCAACCTTATAAATATGTTTATAAAATTATGTTTATCGGAAAAGGAATCTGCTAAAGTTCTTTACGAAAATCTATATTTAAAATTAGATCTTTCGAATAAGAACAATAAAATCTAACTGGTTAAATTTTTTAGATTCAGCTTTTGATTATGTCAATATGTTTAATATTTTCTCAAAATGCAAAATTATTAAACATTATGGTTCTAGGTTTCACAATTTTTTATTTGTTTTTAGTCGTGTGATGGAAAGTAAATGGGGGAAAACATCAGAAACGATAAAAATGACACTCAATGTTGAACAGGTATTCTTTTTTAAATATTTATCTAAAAGTTTACAAAACATATTTCTGAAGAGCACTATACCTACAAACTACTTTCAATACTTCAAAAACTATACGACGGGTAGCAAAATGCCATGCCTATCCCGTGATCATTATATCGAAAAAGAAAATAAAAAGTACATAAGACTACACAACTATGTAACTACGAACAAAACGAGACCAAAAAGATATGACTTGTTGGTTGAACTTGGAATATAACGAAGTATGAAACGAGTTACTCAAACTGACCAGTTTTATTTAATTCAAGGATCTTTCTATTTTGCTTATTCTGAATGTTTCTATCCTTGGTTTGAAACTTTGTAAATTGTTGTTTTATTTGTTTGTTTGTTTGTTTGCCATGGCAGATAAACTTAATTTTTGCAATTTTATATTGTTATTTTAGGCCACATACACACGAGATGCACTTTCGAAATCACTTTATTCACGTTTATTTGATTTTCTAGTTACTGTAAGTATTGTACTAGAACTAATTTACTATTAATTAGTTTACTATTAATTAATTTATTATTATTACACAATTGGATCATGGTTGGATGGATCATTTGTTGTACACTGATTGACCTGATTGACAGGTGGTCGCCCGTTATCCGATTGATCAATATGTCAGTGATAAAGTTCAGGGCGAAGAGAGGATTTCGAAGCCCTGTTGCTAAACAGCCGCGCTTTTCATGAAAATTAAGAACCCTTGCAGTTTTTGAAAATTGCTAATTTCTCACAAATTTGATTATGCAAGCCCCAACATGTTAAACGCATTTTTATTCCTGGTCATAGTTTCTTTGAAGGGAAATGTTAATGATTATATTTTATTTTATGTGAAATTTTGAGACTCTGAGTTCGTGAAATCTTTGTACCAGATTGCCCCCAGACTGCCCCCCTTGCCCCCCTTTTGGTGCCATTGATGAATCATATGACTTTTCTAAATTTTATTATCGGTAATTGATACTAAAATCTTGATTGAAAAACATGAATATTGTCGTTTTCCTGCCAAGCATGTTTTAAAATTTTGTTAACATAATTAAATTTTGTGCATCTGTTTGGTCTTGCCTTGCCTTTTCCATGCCTGTCGAAGAGTTCAAACAAAACAAACTTGGTTCAAGATTTTGTTGCTAATATGAAAATATCTGACAGCTTCTTTGTCTTATTACATTAGCAATATATATGATTCAATTTTGTGTAGTCAGTCAATAAAGCTATGCAAAAAGATAAAGATGAAATTTCTATTGGAATCCTTGACATTTATGGATTCGAAATATTCAAGGTAAAATTCTTTTGTTTTTTTCTTTGTTGTTTTTCAAGGTTTTGTACCTTCCCTAAAAATATATTTATTTTATATACATATATAGCTTTTATTTTATCAATAATGTTTTTGAAATTAACTATGAAATCAAAATCAGCTTTAACTTTGGTTCGAAAATGGTTTTATTTACAATGATCATGAAGGATTTATTTACAAATATATTCTAATACACATCCACACATAGGTGTAATTCACACATACACACATTTTTGTATTTTTGTTTATTTTAGTTAATGATTTAAAAATAATTAGATTGCTGACGTCTCCTTTTTTGTGTAGAGAAATGGATTTGAGCAATTCTGCATAAATTATGTCAACGAGAAACTGCAGCAAATTTTTATTGAGCTTACTCTGAAAGCGGAACAGGTAATTTTTAATTATGAAATATTACATAGTACACCTTTTTTTAAATTTAAAATTAAAACAGTAAAATAAAAACTATTACATATATATATATTTATATATATACTTTGTGTTTTAACTAATAATTTTATACTATGAAGAAAGGACGCAAAAGAATAGACAAATTTTAGATCTAACTTTCACAACAAAGTCACACTCTGTTGAAAACGTAGGTTTGAAAGGCCTCAGTGTGCCAAAATTTGTCTATTGCGTCCGTTCTTCATAGTATAAAATTATATATATATAGACATAGAAAAGAATAGACAAATTTTGGCACACTAAAATATATAGATATTTTAAATGTATATATTTATTCATTTAGTTATTTGTTTATTCACATATTTTAAATGTATATATTTATTTATTATTTATTATATTTAGTTATTTGTTTATTTATTTCTAGGAAGAATATGTTGAAGAAGGAATTGCATGGACTCCAATTGATTACTTCAATAACAAAATTGTCTGTGACTTGATTGAAGTTAAGGTAATTGTAAAATAAAATAGATATACATTACAAATTTAACAGTTTACTCTTCACATCCTGATTAAGTTCCTATTTACAGGAAAATCCTATCCAAATGTTATTTTGCATTGGGTACAGGGGCGTCCCGGATTGGGTAGCACTTAGGAAACCAACTTAATTTCAAAGATAATCTTTCGTGGAAATATCTTTAATTAACTTTAATCAAGTTTTGTTTGCATTTATGTAAATATGACGTTATGGAATAGAAGCGAATTTTGCAACAATTAAAGCGATTATCCTTCAAGAACAAAACAAAACTCTCTAAACTGTAAAACGAAAGCAAACAATGTTGCGGAGGAGATATTTTCTTTTTCCAGTTATGAGAGTTTTGCTAATAATTATTTCTTGTTTTGCGATGATAATTATCTATCAATTGATTGATTGATTGATTTTAGAAACCACCTGGAATAATGTGTGTTTTGGATGACGTATGTGCGACAATGCATGCTCAAGGAGAAGGAGCTGATAGTAAACTTTTGCAGGTTAGAATTCATATATATATTTTTGTTTATTTATTTCTTAATATGTTTTTTTATTTATTTTATTTTATTCATAATTATTAACGTATATACGGTACATATATCAAAATAAATATTTTGTGTTGAAGAAGAGAAAGAATAAATCGTGGATACTGAATTTGTATTTCAGAAATTAGAAGGTGCCGTTGGAAGCCATCAACATTTCAATGGTTTCAGCCAAGGTTTTAATATACATCATTATGCAGGCAAGGTAAGGATACTTTTTAACGTTAAATGTGCTATGTGTATTTTGTGTTTGTGGTAAATAAAAGAAGCACGTGCTATCTATCATGCAATAGCAGCATTCAGCAAAGTGTGTTTTCAAAATATTTTTGAATTTATTTTTTGAATTTATCGATTGTTTGATGGAAAATAAAACTTATTTATTTTGGTCATCTTTTTTTATCTTTTGTTTTCACGTGCAGTTGTTTTCAATTGTATCTGCCTTGGACACCAAAATTATTACAGTCAATGTATTTAAACTTTAATTTAATTTAACTATGTTCAATGAATGATTTAACAAGAGGGGTAGAGTACAATGAATGAAAAAAAAATTTAGAATATATTTTTAGTTAATAAAAATTATTTGCGAAGAAAAATGTTCTATTTGCTATCGTATAATTTTATGTCAATCATAATAGTTTCCACATTTGTTCCTTGCAAATCAAGCCTTTCAAAATGTATTTGTGAAAATCTAAAAATATTTTTTCAAAGGTTACATATGAGGCTGATGGTTTTTGTGAAAGAAACAGAGACGTTCTTTTTAACGATTTAATTGAATTAATGCAAAGCAGCAAAAAGTAAGCTATCCTTAATTAGTCTGAATTTTATTTGGTTGTAGTAACATCTTATTATAGATTTTCAGTATTACAGAAGTATAAATACTTACTATACTACACTGCACTAAACTTAAAACACTATAAGTTATCCTCAAAGTAATGCGAAGCAGTCAAAATTCTGCATTGTATTTTTCATTGCCAGCTGTTGACATTGTTATAATTAAATGTACTTATCCTGCTGGGTCCTGGAAGATCGCGGTGAACTAGTAGTTCAGGGCTGTGGGCTGGGTGATATCACCAACGAGTTTGATCGGCAACACCAAGTGGCACGTTTTTCCTCAGGGGCAGAAATGCTCAGGGGGCAATACCATCTAACTTGGATAACGGGGGCGTGTCCAAGGAAATCTTGAGCTGACCCAAAAATATAATGGAATGAAAACCCAAACCCAAAAATATAACAGTATTGCGCATGATGCAATTTTGCTGCCTGTAACACCTTTTTATTAATATTTCTATGCTATTTCTTAATTTTTGAACCAAGAATATAAGATTTTTAAATTTTAAGATCCAAAAATATATTATCGAGATTGAAATCCTAGACCGAAAATAGGACACGCCCCCCTATCAAGTACTGCCCTCTGGGGTTTTTTCAAGTTCGCTTTTAAAGGTCTAATGATCCTAAATCTAGTATTGCAGGAAGTATTAAAAAATTGCACATCATGTTGTCGTTATACAAAGTCAGCCTGCTCTCCGTTTCAAGCTCAAAATGACAATGTTTGTTACACTAGTCACGGCGGGCGCAATTATAATCTTTCGATATATAGTTAGTATCTATCTTTTTGTGTCAGTATCTTTTAATATTTATAATAGAAATTAATCGGTAATACAATATTACGAACACAAGTTGATAAGAAAATTATTGATTCAGGAAGTTAAAATTATTTATTCAAATTAAATTATGAAAATAAGACAATGTTTACAAATACAACTGTTTACAACGAAATTAATTTTTTTGTATTTTAGTCCTTTTATAACGAGCCTCTTTCCTGGTGACACAAAAGCAGAGAAGAGAGGGAAACCATCAACAGCTAGCGTCAAAATCAGGGTATTTTGAAGTGGCTAAATTTTAATTTATGTTGGTGATAACAAGTTATTTACCGAAAAAGCTACCAAAGCAACGAAAAACGTTTGAATTTCAAGATATCCTGACGTCATATTTTAATCAAAATTTATCTATATATATATATATATATAAATATATATATAAAAATAACAGAACAACTTAATACAGCAATATTAAGTTGTTCTGTTTAAAGCGGCCCAGCTAGTTAAGCTTTTGCTTTTCCTGGTGTCGTATAGGACATTTATTGCTTTCTAGTATATCCTATGAATAAATTTTGAAATGAATGAAATTGAACAGTTTGGTTCTAAAAAACTAAATTGCCGTTTTATGAATTGTGTGACTTTGTGTGACTTGTGTTAACTAGTGAAAAATTATGTAACTTTAGTAAGCTTATGAAATGCAGGGTTTAGTGTAGATTTGTTGATGCAATTTCATCAAGAGTTTTACCAAAGAAGGTAGCGTGAATCATTAATGGATAATTTCTTATTAAATGATTTTAGTGATCATTGAATGTTAGGTGAAATGTTTTATTTTGCATCAAATATTTTTTATTAAGACGCAAGCAAACTCGTTGGTTGGCCAATTAATGAAATGTACGCCTCATTATATTCGCTGTATCAAACCAAATGAAACAAAGAAGGCACATGACTATGAAATCGATAGGTAAAGCAGCAGCCATTTTATTGTGAATTGTTTTTATAGGTTTAAAAATATTCAATATTGATTTTAATTTTATCAGAAGATATACTTTCAGCATAAAATTCATTCATTATTATTATGAAAATTTTTATGAAATTTTTTAAGCATTTAGAATTTTTATTTTAGAGTACGCCATCAAGTAGAATATCTTGGTTTGAAAGAAAATATTCGTGTCCGCCGTGCTGGTTTCGCTTTCCGAAGAGTTTTTGACAAATTCCTTCGAAGGTTTGCTTTCTTTTTTCTTATTTGGACACCATTCTGTCTTTCTTCTTTAAATGTCTAAGGTAGCGTGCAGTGTAATATTTGTCGTTTCCAATGTTTATTTTTCTATTTTCTTGTTTGTTGATATAGTGATTGAAAAATATAATTTTTGAAAAACATGGACTGATCGAAAACTTTTTACAGTGGAAATGTGTTTAATTCTCGTTTCTTTGGTAAGTATTTTCATAATTATTTTTTCAGATATGCTGTTCTTACTCCAGAAACATATCCAGAGTGGCGTGGTGACACAAAATCTGGAATAAAACATCTTTTAAGTTCAGTCAATATGGATCCTGACCAATGGCAACTTGGGAAATCGAAAATTTTCATCAAGAATCCAGAATCTGTAAGCATATTCGTTTTATTAATTTTTTTGTTCAGTTGAATAGTGGAGTGGTTTTAAATTTTCTTGACAAAACATATTTTGAGCTGATTTTAGTAAATATTTAGTTTGTTTTTGTTTCATTTTGCTGTAGTTTTTTTGGAAAGTTTGTAAACCACAAAAATATTGTCTGTTAATGTACTTGCTAACAGAGGCAAATTTTGTAACTATAGTGAAATTGACACGCTAACTTCAAAGCGATTAGCCATTCAAGACAGGCAATTCTCTCAAGCAGAAAATCAAAGCAAGGCTTTGCTTGTTTGCAATTTCAGTTTAAGGCAGTCTGTTTTCAATTTATTGGTTCTAAAGTACAATAGAGTAATAACAGCAACATCATCGCATCCATTGCTAATTTTTTTAAATTATTTGGTGTGATTAAGACTAAGTATTTGTATCTTTCCCTATTTTTAAATAGATTTGCGCTCATTTGGATTTTGATGTATGAGCATGAAAGAGTAACCGACCGTCTGTGACCAATGGTCGCGAGAAATCTTTCCAAAGAAATTTCACATTTTTTTTTTGAAAATTCCATTGTTTATGAAAATTGTTAGTTTCTTGCAGAAAGTTCGTCGGTTACATAAAGTCGTACCAAAAAATGGTTTCTTGCTTTGGTGCACGATTAATAGTTTTTAATCTATTAGCAATCAGATGCTATGTTGAATATATCTATGAGGCAACAAAGCTCTAGTCTAGGACATTTGTATCCTGATTCATCTTTTTTTGTCAACAGCTTTTTCTACTGGAAGAAGTTCGTGAACGAAAGTATGATTCTTTTGCAAGGACGATTCAAAAGGCATATCGATTGTACAGGGCAAGACAACAGTATATGCAGATGAAACTTCAAGGTTAACATTTAGTTTTTTCTTGCAGTATCGTGTGTATTACATTCTTTTGACACGAAGAAAAGTTTTTAATTAAAGCACAGAATAAATAAATACATTGTATGTACTGTAATCCTCGAAGTGCCCCCTCCCTTTGAATTAGCCCCACCCTCAAATAAGCCCCCATTAACATGCTATATTTGAAGTTTGCCACACGTTGAGCAAATGCTTTTCTTGTCTTTTTTCTTTGTAGTCACCCTACAGGTTTTGATTAGCCCCCCTTCAAACAAGCCCTCTCCTTAAATTATCTTCCACCTAAAAAGGTCATAAATTGTTGGCCCCCTAAATAATGTTTTTTGATTACTCTTATTTGGTTTATGAGGTGAATAATTGTTATATATTATACACAAAGTCTCTCTTAATGAAATAAAATTTAGTCTAAACATTTTTATCAAACAAAAGTTCCAAAACAAACGTTTTACAAAACACAGCTTAAATCTACCACATTTTTTGCAGCCTCGGACATTCTGTTCAACAAGAAAGAACGAAGACGAGGCAGTTTAAACAGAAACTTTGTTGGTGATTACATTGGACTGGATGATAATCCAGCATTGAGAGCTCTTGTTGGTACGATTAGTTATATTACAATTATAATTGAATAAATATTATTAAAGTTAGCTTATTTTATATTTTATTGCATTCTTTGATAAAACATTTATAAAGAGGCCCAGCTTGAAAATCAGTTTTCGGACCTGAAGTTTTTACCTTTCCTAACATCAACTGAAATAAAGCAAAATCAAATGAATAAAACAAAATCAAATCAAGCGAAATCAAATGAAATCAAACCAAGCAAAATCAAATGAAATCAAACCAAGCAAAATCAAATGAAACCAAATGAATCAAACAAAATCAAATCAAACGAAATCACGCGAAATCAAATGAAATCAAACTAAACATAATCAAATGAAATCAAACGAAATCAAATGAATCAAACTAAATCAAATCAAAAGAAATCAAAACGAAATCAAATGAATCAAACAAAATCAATAAAATATTTGCTTCGGCTAACAAAGATTATAATTAATAATATATTCAAACTTATTATATTATTTTAAGATGATTTAATTTTAAAGATGAAAGATTAATTTCTTTTGAATTTATTTCAGAAAAGCGAGAGAGAATTGAATTTGCAGAGACTGTTATTAAATTGGACAGGCGATTCAAGGTAATTGAAAAATTGTTTTGTTTTTAACAGTTAATTGATATGTTTTTAACAGTTAAATGATATTAAGATGACATCGAAACGTCGCTCATTATTATCGTTAATATTTATAATTAAATGTTATAAAAATAATATTCTTATTCGTAATTCGTAAGAGTAAGAATTAAGCCACTTTCTGAGGCCAACCGCTTTTGGATTCTGTGACGTTAAGCTCATTAAAGCGATTTTCTTTTGTGTTAACGGTAATTAAATGGCTTGCACATGCGCAATATTTACAAATTAGTTTTAGTAAGCCTGAATTATTTTCAGTTTATATTTACATAAGAAAAATGTGCTTCATCATGTCAAGATCCCGGCTTGTTGGGCCGAAATCTGAGCATTTGAAAACGGCTGAATCAAACAAAATTTAATTTTCTTGATAGATCATGAAAAGAGATCTTCTAATGTCAGCGAAACATGTTTATTTGATTGGACGAGAAACAATTAAAAAGGGACCAGATAAGGGAAAAATTATCGAAATTGTCAAACGGAAACTCACAATGGATCAAATAGGATCTCTTTCTCTCAGGTAAATTTTGATGTAAAATTAGTTAAATCATTATCAGTTATATTTATTTATATGTTCTTGTTTTTTATTTTTATTAGTTTTTGCTCAAATTTATTGAATGCCAAATGACAATAGTTGTTGGGTTGATTTTAGATACGGGCTAAGTTAAAAAGGTCAATTGCTGCTATTTAGTTGAAGTACTGAGCATGGAAATGTTTTTAATTTAATTCTGCATTTAGTTTGTTGAAATATTGAGCAAAGGGCATGAAATGTTATTAAAAAAGATACCAGACCAAAAGATTGAATGTCATTTTAAAACGCGAAAAATAAAATCAGCTGACATGCTGCTGTCGTGATCAGTTCATTCAATGCGTGTAAAAATCGAAGAATATTTATATATATACTATTCCGCTAATGGAATCAAGATCTTTTCGATCTTTTAGTGCTACCCCTGCCACTCTAGTTTAGAGGTGTGTTGTTTTTAAATTTGTTTTTATGTATTTATTTTTTATTCAATTTTTTACTTTACGAATTGTGTAACATTTTATCCTTTTATTTAAATTTTAAATTGTAAACTTTTAATTCAGTGGCAAATAAAACTAACTAAAAACTAATGATGGCCGAAGAGGTATGCCCAAAATGCGATGCATTCTATTATCGAAACAGCAGCTCATTCGATTGGTTTTCGATAATCGGGTGCATTGCATCTTGGTCATAATACCTCTTCAGTCATCTTTAGCGGAAATTGTCTATTGAATTGACACCTGCTGACACCTGCATGCTGCTGGTTATCATTTTGAAATATATTTTGACTAAATTTCTTATCTAATATATTTTTACTTAATTTCTTATCGAATAGATTTTTATTTCCGGTAACTTGATTTTGATTTGTCTTTAATTGAATTAGTTAATTTGTAATTCACTTTATTTGCAGTCCATTTCAAGATGGCTACATTGTAATCCATGTACCTACTGAGTATGACACAGTAATAGAATCAGTTTTCAAAACTGAGTTTCTCACTTTACTCACTGCAAAATATGAAGCTGCCACAAACAAGAAACTAAAAATTGATTTCACTCAATCGTACGTATCCTTTACGAAACAATCATTCAATCGGTTTTTTTTAACAGTAGTAAAAACCCTCATACACGAACCCCTTTTTTAAGAACTTTTAATGTAAAGTTCCCAATAATTTTTGAATGAAAGTACTGAGAAGTTTAATGAAGCTAGTAATGCATTTTTTCCACTTTAAGTACCTTTTAATCTCCTTTTCTTTATTTTATTATGTATTTTAGAACTCTTTACAACCTTTGCTATTCTAAATTACAAAAATGAAGGTTCTCATATGCGGGTTTTTGCTGAAATGTTCTTTTAACTTTGAGGATTTTTAAATATTTGATGTTTTGGGCGTTGTAAAACCTATTTATTCAGATGCAAATGAATTTAATTTTCCCCCAAATAATATCAAGAAATTATATAGTAAGATAGTATAAGTTGAGCTGTAATAAGGCTTTGCAGTATGTAGTAAGATAATTGACGTGTTTATGTCATTGCACAATCTACTACTTGAAGACCTGAATGGTTATTTCAAATGGTATCAGCACGAAATAAACACTAGAGGCAATGGATCTTGTATTGTTTTAAGTCATTTGCCTACCAGAGAGCTCGTATTTTCAACAGTCGAAAAAGAAACCAGCGATTGAATATCCATCTTACGATTCAAAAAGAAACTAAAAGTAGAGAAGTCTTTATAAGTTTTCAGGAACAACGTATCTGATTCTATCCTTTACTTGTACATTCAACTATTTTATTTATTCCACTTTTCATTAGGTAGGATTACAATTTTAACCTCAACCTCAAAGAGTGATAACAGATATTTTTATACTTCTGAAGGCAACCTGTTTAAATATTAGTTATTAATATTATTATTATTATTGATAAGAGTGGTAGAGCATAAGAGAAGAATAATAATGTTGATAGTATTTTTTACACACCGTGAATAATCCATTATGATTTTTTCCCCGCCTACCAAAGGTTTTTTTATTTATTTATCATTATGAAAGTTGCTATTTAGAAGTTTTTTAAATATTTATGTTGATGCTTGTTAGATTTTTTCTGTAAAATAAATTAAGATATTTTAGGTTGAACGCAGTAAATTAGAAAATTTTTTCAATGTTTGAAGTCACGATTTAAGATTAAACATGCATGGGATGAAATAAACTTTTAAAACAAAAAAGAAACGATTTTTTGTTTTCATAGGGTAACTGTGGCAGTGAAGAAAGAAGGTTGGGGCAGTAGAATACCTGGTTCTCTTGGAGGGGGTTTGATACGAACTCTGTCTTTTCAAGTGGGTCATGGAGATCTTCCTATCTTGAAGCCATCTGGAAAGCAACAGTTGAATATTTATGTTGGACCAGGATTACCAAAAGATACAAGTAAAATTTGTTTTCATTTTTAAGCACTTCTTCAAACACATTTCGTTGTCCAGGCAACGCATCTGCCTGTGATAAAAACAGTTATATTTTAGTGAAAGCAAATATAAATTGAAAAGGGAAAAAGTTTGGTTGCAGTTTGCCGCTGCAGTATTTTTAGCAAAATATATTGGTTTTTCAAGTAGGTGGTGCAAGAATATTGCGATGTATTGCATATTTCGTCGTGAGAAACATTGGCTTTTTGTTTATATATGTTCTAAAGTTTACACTTGTCTGTCAACTACAGAAGTACAGGAAGATGTTATAATCAGTTTTCCAAGTGTTAGACTAAAATGATTATTTCATCATCAGACCGTTGGGTCATTTTTGTTTACCCAATCATGGACCTTTTAAGAATGGGCTGCCTTTAAAATTGTTTTAACGAATGCAATTTTTTTCAGGACCAGGTCCACAACATTCAGCTGCTGGAAACCGCCGGGGTACTCAACCAAAACGGGCAATGTACGCTCAAGTTGATAAAAGCTCGCAGCGAAAGAAAGGTAGACAGTCAATCAGTCAAGTAAGTCAGGTGTCATCACGTCATCCTCATTTGCCAAGTTCAGGAGCAAAGAAAGCTGCAAGGCAATCAAGCAAAGATTTTGACAAAGAGTTTATGAGCACTCCTGAGTCTGGTGTATGTGGGTATGTGCAAAACTATTTAGTAATAAGAATGACGCATTTTTGATTTTTACAACGGGCCAAGTACTTTTTTGTACTGTACAAAGACGGGGAAACTATATTTTCTACCCAAATCTCAACAGGGCATTGACTTTTTCCCTTTTTTGATCTATTTAACAGAGAATTTGGACTCCAAGTACACTGAAATTTTCTCAAAAATAATTGATCTAGCCTTTTAGGTAAATAATATACATGTCTATGGTGCCAAACAATTATCAAATTTATTTTGTACCAGGTGAAATTTGACTATCCGGGGCACACGTATTTTTTTTTATTAATAGTTTGGTTTGGTTTGTTGCAAAATATGTTTTGCACTGTCCCTAATTGCAGACAAAAATGATACTAATTATCAGAATATTCTAACGTTAGTTTATGTTTTTAATTAAGTTGGTTTCTAATTTGTATGTGCTACCCTAAGTGCAAAAATAACAAAAAATAGGATTTGAAATAATTCCAGACGCAAAAGTATCCCAGACGCAATAAGTAAAGAGTAGTCGGAAACCTGGAAATGGAATGGGTTTACTATTTGATCTTAATCTATCTGTTCTTATCCTTGTGCTCATACCTAACCCATACCTAATACCGATGCTTGTGAGTGTATAATAATGCAAATTCGTTGATTTATTTTGTTTTGATTATAATTTTACGAAGGACCTTTCTTTTTCAGAATTTCTAGAGTTACGTCATCAAAAACTGCAGCTGCTCGTCCCAAACCTCCAGCACCAGCAAAACCAAGACTTCCTGCTAAACCGAAACTGCCGCTTTGCAAAACCATATATGGATATGAGGCAGGTGAAACAGACGAACTATCTTTTAAGACAGGCGAGACACTCGAAATTGTAAAGGAAGGTGGGTTGTTTTTAACTGTGAAATATTAACTATTAATTTAAACACACATGAATACTTTATGGTAAATTTGTTTTACCTGATAATAAAATATTTTAATAATGATAATAATAATAATAATAACTTTACTGCCTACTGTTCGCATTGATTTGAATTTACGTTTTTTGTAGACTTCAATTATTAGACTTCAATAAATGCTAATATCTGGTCTAAGGCTGACGGGATACTGGAGTTGCAAGTGAATTGTTCAAATTATTGTTGTATTATTAGATTGCTGTTTATATGCTCGGTGAACTTTGCTGGTTGACAAAAATTTTATCTTTCAGATCCATCAGGATGGTGGGTTGGAAAGCTTCGTGGACGCGAAGGACTGTTTCCTAGCAACTACGTTGAAAAGATATAAGGAATATTCTATGAAACAATTTTGTATTTAATGTTGATTAGGATAAGCAGGATTTTAAAATGTCAGGAAATTCTTTCAATTTTTGAAGAATTATGAGTTCTTGATTTTAATATAAAAAATTACAAAAAATAATTTTGGTAGACAACGAAAGAGATTCTTGGCAGTCATGAAAGTATATCAATATTAATTTATATTTTTCAGGGTTTTTGGGGAAACAAGGTCTTTGGTTTTTGTATAGTCTATAGACTATGGCTTAGAGTTATTACCTAAATTTTCTACAAAATAACTGTTATCTAGAGTTGATTAAGAATGGATGTTTATCATCATTCATTACATTGCAGACTTGATCTTTGAACAAAGATTTATTTACGTTTTAAGTATTTAATTTACACAAAATGTTTGAATCGAACAATTATTTGTGTCTAGTATGAAATTCGAATTTTAACAAGGCAAGGCATATTCTAAGAAATGTTGGGGAGAAATAAAGAAAGTAAAATTGTGATGGGAAAAAATAAAAAGGCCCAATTTGCAAATAAATTTAAAAGATTACGTTTAAATTATGGGGCAGCGAGAGGCCCTAGTGTGGTGCCCTACTAGTAGATATATTAAAATATGTCTTGTAACAAGAAAAGATAATGCTATACGTAGAAAATAAAACCTAGGATGTGATATCGGGGTGATATCAGCCTTAAAATGCTTTTGAAATTGCAGGTTACGAATTATGTTGCAAATTTTCTAATTAATTTCTACCGCAACATCTGTAAGTAAGTTATAATCTGTTTTTCTGCCCTTGCATTATAATGTTGGGATGCAAATATATATGCGTCTACTTTTAGAACTAGATTTTTGAAAGCAATTTTGAGGTGGTCATACAGCACAAGGAATTTTACATTCTAATTTTTGAAGCAATTTTATATATTTAATTTACATTATTTTCTATAAATTAAAAGCTCTACACTTCATCGAGTGTGTTTTATTTAGTTTTCTCTTTTATTTTAAAACCGCTGGCTGTAGTGGAGTTGCGTTGCGTTCTTCCTAGGATAGGAGCATGGGGACTAAAAACACGACAGTTCTGTGGCCTAAGTTCATTTCCTTCAACTTCACCCATCAGATCAGCTGTGGATGTGAGAACGATATGAATTGGCAACAAAGTATTTCATGACGGAACCCTGAAGATCAGAGAGTTCAATTTGCTGTCATGTCGTTCGTCTTTGATTCTTTTGTCGTCTTTGGCTCGGAGTTGCTGTTTTTTGCATTTGGTTGGATATTTTTTATGAGAAAACTTTTCAAAGATTATGAAGTTCATCATGTTGGTGTCCAGCTCATTTTTTCAATCACATTTTCGTTGTCTTGTGCTATGTTTGAATTGATTATTTTCGAAATACTAGGACTTTTAGATCCTTCATCTCGCTATTTTCATTGGAATCTTGGTATTTATTTATTGCTTATGGTTGTGATTCTGCTCATTCCTGTTTATGTGGGATATTTTTCTGTCCTCAATTTTGCTCGAATTAAAGGCACACATTTTCAAATCCTTCTAACTTTCTTTTCTTGGTCTTGTTTCTTTTATTTCTTCTGGAAGATAGGAAATCCATTTCCAATTCTAAGTGCAAAATATGGGATATTTTCCATCGAGCAAGGTGTAAGCCGTGTAGGGGTGATAGGTGTAACTTTAATGGCAATTTTATCTGGATTTGGAGCTGTAAATGCACCCTATACTTACATGTCATATTTCATGAGGCAAGTCACAGAGGCAGACATATCTGCTATTGAGCGAAGACTTATGCAAACAATGGAGCTGATTCTTGCAAAGAAAAAGAGAATTGCCCACTCAAAGAGACAACAGTTATCAAATGGTGGAAAATCGCCAAAGTCTGGTCAGTATTTGAGTGAATGCTTGGAGATTTTTTGTTTCCCTTTCTTACAGATACATGAGTTGCCATTTTCTTTTTGACATGAGTTTTTGACAAAAATATTTTAAGATGGAAAAATCATAAAAATATCAAACAGCGACGATGTCACTTAAATCCACACAAGTTTCATAGAGCCTGTCTGTAGTTTAAGGATAAGACAACTGCACTACAGCAGCAATGCTGGGAAATAGGTCATTTGACCAAGTGCTCAGCATCAGTTGGGTGTGTGTGTGCGCGCAGGACTAGATGATGGTGGCTCTTCGTATTCCTAGATGATGGTGTATGAGAGACGGCTCCTGTATCCTTAGCCACTTTGTTTTTGTTTTCATGAAAACTACAATTTATTTTTGCGAAAACAATTATGTACTCCTGTAGAATATGTTACCAGTAGTAAAATGAAACAAAAATGCCGAACTATATTGTCCAAAAATATTGCCCAATCCAGAATGATGAAACTTTTCTTTTTGGTTTCAATGCAGACTTGGCAGGAGGTATTCCCCGAAAAGAATTAACACCAGACCCATTTTTTACTTGGAACCTTTCTTTCTGCCAAAAACGAGGTTTTCAATTACAAAAATACCAAGCAGAGGCTAAGCCCCCTAAAAAGGTCTCGGAGGGAGTATGAGCCCCCAAGCCTCCACAAAGTCTGTGCCTATGATCCAACACATGTCCCTTGAAAACCAGTGATTAGATTAAAGGGTCACCTTCCTAAAAATTGATTGAAATTAAAATGAAATGTTCAGCCACACTCTCCCATTACAGACTTGAATTGCATTTTGATTAATGTGGTGAATCTACTGCTTATTTTCGTATGTAGATAATGGTGTGGCCAAAGACTTAAATTTTATCAATATTGTACTAGTTGGAATAAAAATATATGATCTATGAAAACTGCCTGTTTCAATTATAATTAATTTTTTTCATTGTGATTGCAGGAATTTGGGGAGTATTAAGTGGATTTGCAAGTGGAGGACAGAATCAAAGTATCAGTTTATTAGAAAATGAAGTGGGAACATTAGAAGAGCTCAGCAGGCAATTATTTCTTGAATCTGTCGATTTGCATAACTCAAAAGAACGAGTTGAATTTTCAAAAACACTTCAAGGTAAATACTTTGATTTTCTTGGACATATATTTTCAATTTACTGCATCTGGAAAATTTTCATTTCTGCTGTTAATATCATATTTGATCGAGTTGGCAAAGTTGACCCAATAACAAAATCAATTGAAATCTTGGTTCATTATTTTGGCATTGAATTTGATGTACATTTTTGGTCACAACAAGTTTCTTTCATATTGGTGGGCATTTTAATTGTAACATCAATCAGAGGGTTGCTTATCACTCTTACAAAATTCTTCTATGCAATTTCAAGCAGCAAATCTTCAAACATTATTGTTCTTGCTCTTGCTGAAGTGATGGGGATGTACTTTATATCATCAGTTCTGTTGATGCGCATGAACATGCCAGAACAGTATCGGCAAATCATTACAAAAGTTCTTGGAGATTTGCAGTTTCATTTTTATCACAGGTGGTTTGATGTCATTTTCTTGGTCAGTGCTTTAGCAAGCATAGGATTTTTGTATCTGGCACACCAACAAGCTCCAGAGAAACACATGTATTCATCTGGTGAATCATAACACTGTATAATTCTAAAAGACACATTTATCTGAAAAACAGATTTAAATTTTATCACAAATTGAAGCATTTCCTAGTTGTAATACTTTAGTTTATGTTGTTATCACATGAGGTTATTATCATATTATTATTTTGATTTATTGTGTGTAATAAGCTCAGCTTAGATCTAATTTTTACACCATAATAACAGAAAAATAAATGTTATCATAAGATCATTTTTAAGTTGAATGGAAATATTTAACATTAGTTTTATTTATAGTAAGAAACTGTAAATGATTAAGAAGATCATCATAAACAGTATGTGTACATGGGTTGAATCAGAGGAGAATCAGTAGGCAATAACACTTTTTTAACCCTAATGAATTGAGGAGCAGCATTTTACATGTGACTGGGTGGATTTGAAAAAGTCCCAAAACGAATGAGGAGCGAGAAACTGGCTAAATTGCCAGGAGACAAAATATTTATTTTGAAAAGGCGATTTGTGAAGAGCAGCAATTGCTTTAAACATGAGGACAGGAGGAGGGCCAGAATTTAATACCTCATGTACACACCCACAACACAGGAGGATGATCTGTTTCTATTGTTTTTCAAGTGCTGGGATGACCTCCTCTTCTTGTTGACAGGCTCTAAGATGTGATTAGAAGTTATATCTTTAAAATATATTTTTTAGGCTAAATTGGAATCATGTTTGTTATATTATGTTAAACATTATAAATCAAGCTCAAGGTATACAAAGAATTTAAAGCATTTTTTTGTAAACAGTGATAATCATTATTATGCTACACTTTGGTAGATTTTCATTATCAAAAAGTATTATTGTGGTTTGTTATTGTTTACTTTTTAGAAATATATTGTTATTGATTTGTGTTCTCAAAGACTCAAGGTTTGATATTATTTGTTTGGTTATATCTTTTTGGGCATACATATGTTCTATAGAGTCGAAATGGAGGAATGTGCTACTGACTGTGCTACTGATTGATGTTGGTAAACAATAGAAAAATAAAATCCTGTACCTGAATATATGATGAAAACGATGAGTCATTTTACAAGTAAAGAAACATTAAATGTCATACTTATACCGGGTGTCCCAAAAAAGACCACACATTATCAAAGCTATTGTGGAGGAGCTTTAGCTTTAATATTTCTGTTTCTCATTGCATTTAATAAAATAGACCTCAACTTACAGTTTGATACCTTAGTTAGCAAAATTTACCAAAAAATTGCTCAGTTATCCCATAAATTAACCAATATTTTGGGTGCTTTCTAAACCTTTCTATTGTGTTGCTAAAAATTGGGTTTTTATGGCAAAAGAGCCTGAAAATTAACATTAGAACAGCAATGATTAATGAATGGCAACATGCAATGATAACTTAAAATTTAATTACTGATTGAAGGCAACAACACAAAGGAAAGAAGAGAATAAACTGAGCATGGTTAAGGAGGACATCTTATGAAAATTTATGATTTAACTTGAATGCAGTTATGTTTAATATATTTATTATTGAGTAATGTGACATGCTATAATGTGTATATATTCTAAGGCAGCTTTGGAAACCTGTAGGCCTTTTTGGGGACAGTCTGCAGTACATACCGTAATGTCCGGTACATACCGTAATGTCCGGCATATAAGCCGACTCGGGTATAAGTCCAATAAGATTTTTACACAAATAAAGGATGCGCAGTCATATATAGCCGGATTATATACAGCATATCCAGAGCCAATCCGGATTATATACAGTAAGTCGATGTAAGATTTTTACACAAAAAAAGAATGCGCAGTCATATATAACCGGATTATATACAGCATATCCAGAGCCAATCCGGATTATATACAGTAAGTCGATGTAAGATTTTTACACAAATAAAGAATGC
>JAYJMH010014477.1:0-21868 GCA_036873815.1 Phacellophora camtschatica
GTGGCCAAACGACTAGACTTTTTACTAGATTTTCTGTATAGTAAAAAGTCTAGTGAAAAATCTAGTCGTTTGGCCGGACAAAAATGTCAAACAAGGTATTCTCTATTAAGTTAACAATCAATGAGTAACATTAAAAACATTTCGTAGCATAATAGGTAATATTTTCCTCGTCACACTCATTCAAATCCATAGCCATTTTTTTAGGACACCCGGTACAAAAATCATTTCTTTATATTGAGAGAACATCGAGGAGTAAGGCTTAGTTCCCGGGTATAAATATGAAATTAAAATTTAAGATTTGGTTATTGTTTGCGAAAGTATAAAATTATTGCCTCCGAGCAAAACATTTTTGGTTGTGAGATGTTTCGGTCAATACAAAAATTATCCCTGCCTTGCTTGCTGGAAAGATTTTTAACTTTTTAAGTTCTTGTATCTGGAAAATTGGTAATTTCACGTCAATTTACGACATACAAAGCTTATTTGTCAACACTTTTCAAGATCAGTTACAAATATTTACTGAAAATATGGTTATGAAATCTTACTTTCAGGGAATTCATTTAAGGGGTCATGACTTGCCTCTCATCTCGTCACTAGGGCAAGGTTGCCGGGCGCGATAATGTTTCCTGAGAATATATATTAAATCAATCACAATTAAATATCAATTTAATTGTAGTTGATAATTTTTAGTTTTTTTACATTATTATACTTATAATATTATATATAATTTCCTTGACCTGGGCCGCTTCTAAATACTATATATTTTTTATTTTTGAATTTCCCCTACCTCAGTGATGATTGAATAATCTTTGGGTTTGGTAAATTTCCATTCAGATCTATCCATTTCACAACGTGCGTTGTATTTATTACTTGATATCGTAAATGACCCATTGAAATTACAAACAGTGCTGTTTTGAACACACATCCACGGTGGATTGTGTTGTGCAAAATATGGCATCAACACGATCATGGAACCTGGAATAATCATGATGCATAATGCTAGTTCCAAAAGAATCTGAAATTTGCCAAACTCTCCAATTAAAGGCAAAATTTGATCCACAGCAAGCCCCTGCTGTTTATCTTCCACCAAAAGCTTCTTGTTGTTGTCTTCCATAACGAATAAAATGATAAAATTCAGTTGTGAATGAACGTTTACTTTAGTCTCGTTAATTGAATCTATCACTTGTTGTTTTTCAACAAAAAAAACTAAATCTTCAGAATTTGACATGGGTGAGGCAAACAGGCAAACAATATGAAAAAATAGAGATTAGACATGCTTTAGTTTGTCAATGAATTTCGACAAACATTGAAATTGATAAGATCTAATTTCTTTATAAGATCATTGGACTCCAACAAAGGATTCGATTATCATGTTATTCGCAATATTTGCAATAACCGTACTATTCGGTTAGTAGCGATTAATCGATGGCAGCGAATAATCGTTTTGCTTGATTGCTAACCGAAGACCGCCGCGCGGGCTAGGCACGTTAAAGACGATAACTCAATCTTCGAACAATCGATAATTTCTTTGCAACAAAGCATTTATTTAATGAATTAGGCTCTTGACCAAATCCAGGCTGTACCGAGTGTCCCATCTCGACAGACCCCTGTCGTTTCCCTGCGGCTTTCGTCCTTTTTGTGGACAATTTTGCTTCATATGACCTTCTTTTTCACAGCAAAAACAATGTTGACAATAACCTGTTTTCCCTTCTATCTTACATTTTTAGCAGGCCAAGTTTCTTTTTGGATAAAAACTAGGCTTTCTTTCTTTATGTTTTTCTCGTGCAGCTTAAATCTTATCTAATTTTTCACTTAAATTGCTTTCCTGAGTTTCCAATGCCTCAACTTTTACTTGCAAAACACCTTGTTTTGGTTCTTTCTTTGCCTTACAAGTTTTGACTTCATCTTCAATTATATCTATCTCATTTATCTGAGTTTTGGGCCTCGTACCCCCTATCAACCTTTTATGTTCTTCTTCCTTAAGAGTTATATCACTCAGTATGGTGATTAGTTGTTGATCAGATATCTTTGAGTTGCTAAAGTAAACCCCCATCTTTGATCTAACAACAGGGTCCCTCATTCCTAGCTCAAAACGACGCAAAAACAAACGCTGAACCTGCTCTGGGGTATATTGTGTTTCTGACCCTTTCCCTTGGTCGCATGCAAATAAAACCTGCTGACGTAATGCGAGAGATCTAGTAAGGAATGTGAGAGCATCTTCTTCTACTGATTGACTCAATTTTGCCAGTTCTGTAAACAAATCAGTTGAGCTTTTCTTCCCAAAATGCGCTTGTAGAATTTCTTTTAAATCTTTGAGTATTAGATTTTGCATAGAATCTAAATATTTCTTAAGTTTTAGTGATGGAACCATGGCTTTGATTACCCCATCTACAAGTTCAGATGCAGTAAATCCTTTCTTTTGACCAGCATCAATTTGTTTTAATAACCTAATATAAGTCGTTGTGTTTCTGTCCATCGGGTCTCCAATCTGTCCACTTATCTTAAAATCACGCCTGAGAACATTTGTTATGGAAAAAAAACCCATTGGAAACACCTGAATTACCTCATGTGCCCTCCTTAATTTGGGTTTTACCCACCAGACTTTTTAATTTATCTAGTTGGGCTTGGAGACTACTGATTTCCTCCTCTTGGCTGTTTTTATAGATGGTTGCCCCTAGACCTTGTGAACCCTCGTGATCTATATCATACACAATACCTGACCTCTCCTCTGCTGGTTTGGAATCCCTCTGTCTCGCTCTTCATCAACATCCTAAGAAGTAACTATTGTAACTATTGTAAAAAGAGGATTTTACCCTCTTCCCCGCCAATGTACAAATTTTGTTAGCCTGCCACGACTTGATAAATATTTAGTTCACTAAATCAATTCACATAAACGTCAACAGCATAGCCAACTTTTCCGCGCGCTTCACTCGCCAAAACATCAGGTGCGATCGTTTGGTCCCAGGCTTCCTGACTACTCCGCAGCGGTGCTTAGCCAGGCCACCAAGCGACCAGATACAGGCTTTCGTTGGGGTGGTATTATTACACGTAATATTCTAAAATACGTCATGCATATTACAATATAAATTACGTCTTTCACAATACCAACACAATACTCAAAAGTTGGTTAATTGATTGTCGTTACCCAGAAAATATCATACAGAGAGGATTCTACAATGCAAGACTTTAAGGACCAGCACCAAAAATTTCAACAGATATCATACCACTTGTCACAAGTTATCATCCGCATTTCAAATATGAAAGCCAAGTAAATATTATTAACAAAGGAAACAAGTATATTGATGTTTTCTGTTACGTGTTATCTCATTTTTATAGATTTTTTATCATTTTACAGTCACACTCTGAAGAGGGTACAAGCCCGAAAGGCTTCAGTGTGCTATTAATCTTTGTATATTATATAGAAACAATATATTAGTTACTCTACATACCAAATATATATATACATATGCATTTCTTTAGTACTTAATAGCAGAATATTTTAATACTTTGATGCTTTTGTTAGACAGTTTGGACATATGAAATTAACCAATCCCCCCATCTTTAATGTTGAAGTTTTCTTGTATACCAAACTTTAATGTTCTATTTTATTCCAAATCAACCAACATTAGGACAATTTTCCATATCTAACCCAACATTAAAGCATTTTTGCTAGAAATTGTACTCATGCTTTAGGAATGTATTACCTTCAAACTCATCCCTGTTCTGCAGCACACACCCGCACCAATCTATTAAAGGTATCGGGATCTGTTTCAGCATGGATTTGTTTTTATTTCTGGATTATTTTTACAAACTTGCTACCCCCACCCTTCTCATAAGCATCTTCAAAGTGTGTTTCAGGTCAACTGCTCAACTCCTGCACACCTTTTTGTATTTAACGTTATTTCAACCAGTAAAAATTATAAATTGCTCTTCCAAACATTCTTTCAAAACTTATTTAAAGACCCACTTAGCAAAGAAAATAAATCTAATAAAGTAATGAATATCTTTAATTATCTGGATTTTTAAATGAAATTACGCCATCAAATAACTAATACTCTTAGAAAAGAGAAGCTCTCCCCGTTAGTTTACCTTCTTAGAGAGTAAGTTTACCTCCTCCTCCTCTAAATCATTCCTCTATGTAGATACACTTACTTTTTGTATTAAGAAGTTATTTTGATTTATTTTTGTATCCATTCTTTATCTTACTTGCCTCCTAGATTATTTGTGCAGTGGAACGTAAAAGAATATTGAACTTGAATGTTTCTTATAAAAGTTGTTATTTTCAAAACGTGCATCGTTCTTTAAATAACCTTGTGAGTTCAATCGTTTTATAGTTAAGAGCAAACGTCCTTTTTTTCTTGCCCGGTATTTATTTTCCTGTGCAATTATACATTTGTTTTTCACCTCTCAAATGTTTTCGTTTGTTAGGCCTGGCAGCATAATTGTTGATTCCAACGTTTACTTTATAAACGTAACATCAACCAATCGACGAAGTATTTGTTCACAGTTAAAGGGCGTTTCGAGTGGAGGAGATTCTTACCTTGAAATATCTTCTACCAGCATTGTATCATTTGGTGGGTAAAATTTTATTCTCCTTATTTGTATTTGCTCATGATTTAAAAAGAATTGTAATTCGTGCTGTTTAAATTTTACATGAGTATTCAAGGAAATATTTTTGTTTTGTGCTTGTAATTTGAGTAAAATTTAGTAAAATATGAGCAAAACATTTTAATTTACGATTGCTTTTCAGTGCTAACGTGAACAAAGAATGGTTACAAAATCGTTTTTTATTTTATTCTTGGACAAATGGTCATGAACAACAAAAGTATATCAGGGAATTTTGATATGTACTGTTATCTCGGAATAACCAACATTCAAATTAATATTAATGGTTTCCAATGGTTTCTTATTTTAAAATCCTGACAAAATTTTGAAGTACGATGATTGTGACCCTGTGTGTAAAATTTCAATGACATTGATTGGTCCGTTAGGTATGCAAAATTTTTTTAACAATAACTAGTATCCCCAAAATATTTTCTGAGAAATAAGCTTTACAAATCACTTAAATGGCAAATGTGCAAATAAGTAAGTAAGTAAGTAAGTTTTATTCGCCACATAATTAAAAGTTTACAATTTAAAATTTAAACAAAAGGATAAAAATGTTACACAAATTCGTAAAGTCAATAAGAAACGAATACATAAAAACAAATTTCAAAACACACACCCCTAAACTAGAGTGGTAGGGATAGCACTAAAAGATCGAAAAGATCTTGATTCCATAATGGTTCCCATAAGAACAACCAGAAGTAGAGCAAACGTGCGTTTGTTTGAAAAAATCCACAAGTACGCCTCAGGATGTCAAAAAAATCAGAATTGAAAGGAAACCCAATGCCCGAGCTTAAAAAATGGAAAGTTTCACATCAATCAGGCTACTTTTCAGTTCATACTTAACAAAATAGCAAATTTATAGGCTTTACTGTATTTTATCATGTCCAGAAAAAATCTTTCGGGAAGCTATCATTGAAAAAACCTTTATATTATTTAGCATTTTATTTGTATAACGTGTGAATCTGTTTGTTTCTCCAAGTAAGAAGATTTTAATTTTATTCTTCTCATTTTTTTGAATTTATCATTAAAACGTGACTGTTTTTACAAGGTGAATTATTATTGAAAATTGTATGAACAATGCCCTTTATAACTTGGCACAGGAATCCGTCATGAAATCAAATTATATTCGGGAGAAAATTCGACTTTTAACTCAAAACTTTTAAATCCGATTGATTTCAATAAAATATCTATTGTACTTGACACTATGTGATATACTGGAAGATAAACTTGTTTTCTATATTCCAGACTGTTGCTACTCAAGTCAAACAGGAGATGCTTTAATCAAGGGTATCTTTATTTGGAACACAACAACTGCAAACAATTTTGACTTCCAGAAATGCCCTTATGCATGGTACACACAATCTACTGTTTATGATACAGCATTTAGAAAATGTTTGCCAAATTTTCAAACCGGTGCTGAATGGCAGAAGCCAAACACTTCGATATGCGCTTATAAATCGGTTACAACTCAAAAATTAGAAAAAATGTCACAGGTAAAATGTTGATTTTTGTTGTTTTATTTAACAATGAAACGTATTTTACAACACATTTGTTTGGAACGAGTTTCAGACTGCGTTCTCGTAAAAACAAATACCTTTATTTCTGAGTAAACTCTTTCATCGTCATAAATCCTTAAAAGCTTTTTGAAGGTCAATCAAAATCATGGCAGTCGTTATGCTTTTATCAAGAGCTTGTATAAATGTATCATTGAGGTAAGACAAAAACATGTGCTGGTTGAGTGATGTGAACAAAAACCGGTTTGATATCGGTATGGGATTTTTTTTCGTCAAACTTTGTTTGGACTAGATCTTGGATAACTTGGCCTTCGAGCATTTTTGGAGATGAGAGGAAATTGGTCGATAGTTTCTGTTCATCCTTTGAGCCTTTTTTACGAGGGGTTTGTGCTTGGCTCGTTTTCAATTATCTGGAGATTCGGATAGTAGCATGGAGGGATTGCATAACTCTACGATCAGTGCAACTAAAATAGAAGAGCCGTCCTTAAGAAATATTCCTCCGAGGTTGTCTAGTTCGACTGCTTTCGAGGGCTTTATTCCATCAAGTAATTTTAGATTTATTCTGTTTTCGTTTCGTGTAGAGAACATTTTTTGAACCTAGTTCAAGATGACTTTTAGTTTTTCACAATACATCCTTTTTTCTTCCTTTCGATTATTTTATGAACATTTGCCCACAATTTTCGTGATCACTGTGATTTTTTTGACTTTTTAAATATCACAAATAGCTTTCAGGAACCTTTATCTCATCGAGTAATTCTTCTCCTATCCACTCATGCGTAGTCTTTTAATGCACAGTTCTTTCATTGTTGATATCTCGTAAATTTTGTGAAAGGGTCATGCAACGAAAAAATGATTTCCTAAATACACTTATATTTGAAAAATAATGTTGCGAGATGAAGACAATATTTGGATTGTAAATTTAGTTGTCGAAATATTGAAATTTGAAAATTTCACATGATGTCACAGTTATGAGACCGGATTTGGACAAAATTTTTAAAAGCCGTATGTCAGGAAATTCTTATTCTAATCTTAATTTAAATAATTATCTCCATAAATAGATTCGAATTTGAAATAATACAGCAGTTTTTATTTAATGTTTAGCTGTTCATGATTATTAATATCGAAATTTTTAAGCATATAATTGTCTTTTTGCCACTTTTAAACGTTTTGTTTTGTTTTAGTTCAGTACCTCAGAAGTAAACCTGGTGTTCTAAAAAAAACTTTTAGTTTGGTTTTATAATGCTATTGCAAATGTGGGAATTAAAAATGTATTTTGTTTACGAGAAATAGATTGTCTGTTAACTAATACAAATTGTCAGACCTCAGAGCTAGTAAATTCAAATGTAGAAGTGAAAATAGTAGAATTTTTCCATTTACTTGAAATTCAAACATTCAAAAATTCTTTTAACTTTGCATTTTTGCCGGAGATTCCTCATTTTGACAGTTTTAATAGGAATAACTCACATTCGATGAAACTTTTAATAATTTAGGAGAGTCAGTTACGAGAGTCAGTTACCAGATAGATGATGTTAAGATTTTGTTTGCCTTTGCCTGCTTACACAAGAATTGAAAATGTTCAGTTCTGAAATAATAATGGCCTCTTCAATAACGAAATACTTTGTTTTGTTTTTCAAACTGTCGACTATCAACAATATCTCCTTTCGTATGCTTGCATATTCCCTAAACGAGGTCTCAAGTTGTTTATTTTATCTGGTTTTCAATTGCAACCCCGTTGTCATATGTGGGGTGGGTGAGTAAAGGCAACTGTACTCAAATCAAAGTAACTAAGCAAAAGTTTAAAGTTAATAGTCTTTGCTATTTGTCAAAATCAAAACATGGCATGAATGATTAGAATGAAGCACAATCGCATGTTAATGGAGTTTCAGTGTCTACGTGGGTTTGATTTTTGAAAACAAAATAGTAAATATGATATAGAATAGATTATGAGTTTGTATAAAAGTCACTTTCTTTTTCTTTATACTGACATTATCTTTTTCAGTTAAATATAACAGATATGAACGCAGCTACAATTTCTTCGGATCTCGACACATTGACAAGTTCACCAGATAATATGACGAATCGTTTGGATATTAAATTCGCAGCTGACACAATGGAACATTTAGTTAAAAGCAAGAAAAAATTATCTGAAGTAAGTCAAATTTGTTGATACTGTCGTAATGTAAATTTGCTTCATGTTTTGGGGTTAACAAACAAATGCCAGCATATACCAGATGACCCCAAAAGTGTTTAAATGTTTAAAAGATTAGCAACGTTGATTTTGATACTAATTTTTCTTCATTTTTGAGTAACATACGTGGAATTTTTCTGTGTTAGATGTGACCTAATTAACAGTTACCAATAAAGCGATTTTTTTATTTATGAAGAAAACATGGTAACAATTGCTCCTATCTAAATCTTTATCTTTACGGCACGTTATCAGAAACAATGCTTCTATTCTAACTTTGTTCTCGCCGGAAATCGTGCGAAGCAAGAATACTTAGTTTCTTGGAAAATATTCGATAAAGATACTGAATCTTTAATTTTTGCCCTCTTAGTATTTTTAGTTTCACTGTGTATTTATTGATGTTAGATATCATCACTTGTCGTATAAATTATTTCAGATTGCCACTAACATTGTCAGCATGACAAGTAATATGATGGATGTGAATAGAACTCTTATCGCTCAATCAGAACTGGGTTACAAATCATCTACAAGGTAGCAATTAGTTGTATCTTCTTGCGATTTTCTTTTGTATGTATTTTTTAATCAATTTTTTAAAGTTCATGAAGACACTGATATGCACTTACTTCACATAGATTATTTAAAATCATATTCATCAGTGGCGGGCTTTTGAACCTTTTGCATTGATGGTTTAATTTTTTCCTTCTTTAGTTTAACGTATCCCATAATTTACTTCTTAGAATGATGAAGTCACTTCAAATCCTTGCTAACGAGATCCCAATAATGCAAAATCAAATTATAAAGACAGTTCGCAAAAACATCGCAATGATTGTAAAACCAATCCAGCAAATAAATAATGATGTTATTATTGAAACTATTCGTGGAAAACAAAATGGCTACAATGATTTAGAAATAACAAATGATGTAACCAAAGCAAGTTCGCACAATGAAAAGAAAACCGCCCAGATTCGATTAACGAGTGCAATTTTACAAAAAGCTCGCTTTCTCTCACCATCAGGATATTCGAGTCGTATCTACAGTTTTGTTTTTCAAAATGATCACCTCTTCCTATCAACGAAGAAGGTGAATTCAACAATTCTTTGGGATTATGATCTTTCTGGTGATGGCCTTACAAGAACAGTTAACAGCAGAATTTTGTCTGCTTCAATCGGGAATTTGAAATTGAAGAATCTGAGCTCGGCTGAAGAACTCGAAGGACTTTACAAGCCGGTATCTACAAAAGCTGGACAAGTTTCATGTGTGTTTTGGGATTTCGAGTTTGCATGTAAGTCAATTGTCTTTCAATTATTTTTTCCAGTACTGCATCTCTCTTTATAATATATTCCATTAAAAAGTTTACAAATATTATACTAATCACACTACAATCAAAATACTTTACAATACTACTGGGACGATACCACGGGGAGCAGAAAAATATGTCTACCCTGTAGCCATTACAGAGAAAAATAAAACTAGACCTAACACAGGATGGAACTTCATGGTTGCAAATAATAGATTCTAAGGTGTTTAAATAAGTGTGATCAAAACTTCCAGTGTTATGGATGCAACGCAACGTTAACTCAATGATTTTTCCGTTACACTCATCAGTAAGGTTCTTATCACCATACAGTAAATGCTGTGTTACATCATTATTTGAAATGTTAGTATATCCAAACTATTGCAAGGACTCCAGCGAGAATTGTTCCCTATCTTCGATACCGTCATTGGCATGACACATTGGTTGATGGAATCTCTAAAACCTTGATTAAATTTACAAAAGTTTAATCTGCTAAAACCAACTCTCAATTGTGTGAAGTAGGATAAGCCTATTGGGTTACGAATCTCAAAAACATATTTAGCAGAAGGACGAATTGCAAAGCAAAAACTAGAAGTAGTTTGGAAAATTTTGTTTCTTTGAGACTATGCATTCAACTTGCCAATGAAACCATTTAGATGCTTCATGTCTAGCTTTCTCAAAACATTTAGGCCTACAGTTTTTTTCTATGCAAGAAATTTTGTTGTAAGTTCACAATTCAGGGGGTTTTCAGTATATATATATACGGTATGCTAAAATCAAACCAATGAAATGTAAGCAACCCTTATTGAATATTGTTTTTGGAACACCTGGCTAGGATGAACCCGAGTACCCTTATACCCTGACAATTAAATAAAGTTTTCTGAGTGCATTTTGCCCGCCGTATAACCCAATTGCCATAAACAGCTTGGCATGTGTATTATTAAGGATGAGTTCTTCTTCGTTTCTTTGTATGTGTACTCTTGTATTGTATAATACTGCCTAAAATTAATCAAACAACATGATTATATAGTAGATATCATTATTACATTACATTCAGATGAATATGGAGGATGGTCGACGAATGGATGTAGGAGTGATGGCATGGAGCATTCTATGCATAGATGCCGTTGCAACCATTTGACAAATTTTGCTATTCTTTTGGACGTGACTGGAAAGGGTATCCCAAAAGATGCTGCTCTTGCCTTAAGCATCATTACATATATCGGCTGTGGAATTTCGCTCATATGTTTACTTATTACATTCTTTACATTCGTAATCTTTAGGTAGGTTGAATTTAGGTACATTGAATCTTGTCTTTATATAGGTTAGTAAGTTTAAGCAATTCTGCTTTCACGCCATAGAATTTGGGAAGTGGCCAAGATGAAGTTTGAAACATTCCGTTTTGCGGCTATTTTTTTCGTACTATTATATTTTCCTGGAAAGACCATATGCTTCTTTGATGTCAATTATTTTCAACTGTGTATTAAATTAAACGCTGTGAGTATAAATATTGTTGAGAGCTTGCGTTATGTGTCTCCCTCGAGGATTTTTTTACTTAAAGCCCTCTTTACACGACCCTTTTTTACCCAGGTTGACCCCAACCCAAGTTGAACTCCGTTTAATTTGCACAGTTAAAATTATTTTTGTCATGTAAATCGAACCTGGGGTCAACCTGGGTTAATATCAACTAGCGCATGTGCATGTGTGTTTGATGGAGTGAAAGTAGACAGACAACATGGCGGATTGCGTCCAGAAGAAAATTTTTTATTAAGGGTTTGTTTAGTGTTGGCCTATATATTCAAACGAAACGCCAGATTGTCAAAGACTAAGCGCAACGAAAAACGACAAATTGCTGCCAGAAAACGATTGGCAAACTATTTGAAAATGAGACACAGAATGAGAAAAGCAGCCTTAACGATTATGTTTGGCGCTCTTCACCACCCCTCGCCTGTTGAAAGACATTTTGACATGACAGAAAGCACTTCTTCATGAACACAGTGAAAAATATGCCTAGCTTCCAAGATAAAACACAAAAATGGCGCCTTTTTCACAAAATAAACACAAAGCACAAGCGCTCTAATTTCCCTCAACCCAGGTTCGTCCCAGGTTCGATTTACACGGTATTCAATCTGGGTTGAACCCACCTCGCGAGTGTCGTGTAAAGAGGGCTTAAGTGCAAATATTTGTGTGACATTTGTGCGTTTTAGTCTGAATGCAAACAAATTTATGTGCATGTTCTCATCTTTTTTGTTGTCCAGCTTTTTTTATTGCCTGAAAATTATGAAATAACAGTCAGTAAAAGCATCGTAATTATTTATTTGGAAAGACCAATTCCATTGCATTTCAATGATTTGGATGGTCAATAAAATGAATTTTTGAGCAAAAACAAGGGTTTTTTTATCATTTTTTTTTATAGTTTTATGTAACGCTCTATTTTTAATCGTAACTTTTCATTTCCGAGCACCAAAGAGCATTTATCCTAAAACCTAAAACTCACATTAAGGCTGCGTTTACACGGTGCCGGTGCAAAAGTGATCCGATACAAAAGTGATCCGATACAAGAGCGTTTACACGGTGCCGGATCAAAATGTGTTTGCTTTGGTGTCGCGTTTACACGGTACCGGATCATTTCTGTTTACAGATTGATGAGCATGCGCACTGCTAACCAACATCACATTGGGGGTCGTATGAACAAAGGAAAAAGTCAAGAAATCCCGCCAAAAATAAAGATGAAAGATTGAAAAAGTTCGAAGTGAAGTTTAAAATCATTAAAAGTTGAAAATGCCTAGAAAAAAGCTTTGAAAAGAAGAAAAAAGGTGACAACAACGAAGAGAAAACTTTTTCGTGGACGGAAGAAGAGATTTTTTTGAAAATTTGTGTTGTTCTCAAACCTCCGTCGATGATTAAAACCAATTCCTTTCTCCTTCTTCTATGCAGACTTTCAAAAGTAGCAGTTTAAATGCAACCATTACTCCAAGATGGCTTAAAAACGTCATCAGTGCGGATATAATTTTTATTCGTGTGATATTCATCTTTAACTTTGTTTTTATCTGTTTTTTAATCTTCACACCACTGATCAGTGCTTCACACTCATATATTTGCTTTATTGATAGCCTGTTTATTTTGCCTCGATATGACGTGAAAATAGCCTTAATTGGAATCAGGATCACAACTGTATCGTATCACAACCGTTTACACGGTGCCGGTACAGAAAATGATCCGAACAGGTACAAGAGTGCTCCTCTTTCCTAGCAGGTACAACTGTGTACCTGATAGCAGGTACAGAAAGTGAATCGGATCATTTTTACTCGTGTAAACGCAAGGCTGATCCGATACACTTTTTGTATCGGATCACCTTTGTACCGGCACCGTGTAAATGCAGCCTTCTATGGCGTGGGGGGATGACAGCTAACCGGTATACACCGGTACGGGGCAGCCGGTACACGGTACACTGCGCTAAAAAACTACCCGGTACAGTACACACATAAACCGGTACGCGGTGCACTTATAAATGCACGGTATAGTTAGTTTTATTTTCAGAATATTAGTTACCGAATTGTTGCAACGGTTATAGAAGTATGGAATTGTTGCAACGGTTCGCGAATAAATTGATCTCATCTCTCCAACAACAACTTTGCTCTTAAATCCAGAACTATTTTTTTCAAATTAAACTTTTATTTTATTTTGTATATATTGGCATTCATTGCTCTGGTCGTGCTATTCGGTTGATTTTTGTCAAGTCGTTTGTTAGTTACGAGAAATCACACTTTTGCATGCACATTCGTGTTCATTTGCAGCTTCTTTGCTTTTGAATCCGGAATTATCCTTTTCATACGGTAATAAACTTTGATTTTCTGTACATTTTACATTCGTTGCTCTGGTCAAATTGTTTGTCTGATTTTTGTCGAGTCGTTCGTTGGTTCCGTGAAATCAAACTTAGACTCTTGCGCATTCGTGTTCGTTTGCAGATTTGTTGTTGAATGCAGAACTATGAGAGTAGATTTTTATATCAGTTGGGTTCAAGGTTTTATCCACAGTTTGATTCACAGTATGTTGTCGGATTAAATCTATAAAACCCATTTCTCAATTAGAATTTTTTTTAATTCACTCCTTTACCTCTTTTAATGTGTTCACTAACCCTACCCACGTTTTATTTAATTAGCATATAATAATTTTAGAAGAGCGCTCCCCCAATATTAAGGATCGTGGCCTCCAAAGGTTTAATCTGGGCTTCGCCACCAGACCCCCAACAGCATCGCGATCCGCACGCACCCCTCCTCCAATTTCTTGGATCCGCTCCTGCTGGGTTGGGCTGCATAACCTAGAACTATACCAGATTGGGCTGCATAGTATGAATAAAAAAAATTGGAGCCACCTTTCATGTATGTTATCTGGGTTAGGCTGCGTAACCTAGAACTATACCAGACTGGGCTGTATAGTCTGAATAAAAGCTCTTTCTGTTAGCTAGGCCATTTCGGTAAAAATATGCAAGTGTGCATTTCCATATCCCCATTGTGAGTTTTCTTCTATTTCAAAAAATTTAAAGTGCTTCATAAACGATTGATAGAGAATTATATGCACGTTATGTTCTCGCTGTGAAAATAAATGCCTTGTTTTTACCTGGTTTCTAAAATCTATGAGAACGACTAAATTAATTTTTGATTGTTAGAGTATATATGTTGTGACACTACTTCCACTTTGACTGTGAAGGAATCTACAAATAAATCTTCGAGACTTTGGCTTCGAAGGCCATGCAGAAAAATAGGAAACGGATAAAGATGAAGCGTCTGCTTGTCCTGGAAATACAAATTTTAATAAAGATTTTAGACTTCAACACAACAGAGGATGGTAAAGGGTTTTTTCGTCATCCTTGATTGGCCCACTCAGGATGTCCACCAGTCGTGAATTGAAGATATTTTATTTCAAATAAAGTAAAGTGGATAATATAAATGTTTCTGTATCATAGAGAAAACCTGCAAAATATCCTTATTCCATCACAAGAAAAAAGCTGGTTTTCATTCGTTCGTTCCTGTCGCTCCCATCACTGCGATCATCAGAACATTTACCAGTGACGGTAGCTATTGAATAGTTTTCATTTGTTTGCTATTTCAATTTTGTAGCGATGAGGTGCCTTTTGAGGGATTTTTGCTGATCGCTGATTTTTGAAATCCACGTTTCCATTGAGTTGTTTTGGTTGCTCAGCAATAGGGTGTCGCTTTCTAATAATACATGATCAAAGTCCAATATGAATCAAAAATTCTGCAATTGAGATTGCACGCCACATGATTGGAGATTGGTACCGCAATTGTGCGAGGGTAAGTGGATAAAAGTTAGCACCGCAATTTGATAATAATAAAAGTAGAGCAAAGCAGGTACTGTATTTTTTGAAAAATATAAGTAGGTAAAACTATGTACCACAATTTTTTAAGAATAAAAGAAGATATCAATGTGCTCCACAATTTTATGTGTTCCACAATAAAGATATCAGAGGGTGGTAAAGGGTGGTCCTGATCACGGATCACGAAATAAATTTAACCGAATTCACGGCTCACGCATTAAAAGTTACAGCTTTCACTGAAAATATTGGCCACCCAAAAAACCAGGCGGTAGAACCCTTGGAATAGAGGTATATATTTATATAGCAAAAGGAATCATTGATACAATATAGATATTTTACATCGCATGAATATTTATACAATATGCCTCAATCTCTATGCCAGTTATATTATTACTACCATTGTTACTATAGAGGTTATAGACAACACTGTATCATCAATTGCCAAACGATATCCCTCAGGGCCACCAAGAGGATTCTGAGGCCCTGGGGAAAAAATAGAACAGAGGCCCATCCAAGAGGAGGGAGAAAATGTTTTGTGACCACGCCCTTGACTTTAAATTAAAACACTGCCACACCTTTAAACAATTAATGAACCTCTTCCTTATCGTGTGAATATAAGCTAGAATGTCAACTTTTATGAAAAAACGTCAGGACTCCTACTGAGTTACCCAAATGAAAAGACTGTTTTCAGGGGCTCCAAATAAAGCAAGATCCATGCAGAGGCCTAAATAAAAACAAAACTCATTCTATGCATTGGCCTTAGGGACCGATCATAAAGTAGCTTTTAGGGGGGGGGGGGCGGAGGGAAAACAATGAAAGTTTCCCACGGCTACTTTTGCCCCTCTTACTGCCCTCTCTGGAAAAGGGCAGAGAGCGAAAACGTTAAAGGAGGCCGGAGTACATAAACCAAAAAGTCACTCAAAGCGAATCTAAAACAAAAGCAGCCACGCCATTCACTAAAGTCCTTTCATTAAAGTCTAAAAAACGCTAACTGTTTGTTCAAAACACCAACAGTAACTATCTGATGAATGAAATCTGCAAGAGAGGATTTCTCCATCTTTAAATCTCTTTGTTAGTTATTTACGATTTATATTCTTGTTCGGAGCCAATTTTTATTCCTATATAATTGTGGTACCTACTTACAAAATTGTAGAACACATTGATATGAGGGTGGTAAATGGCTTTTTCGTGATCCGTGATTGGCCCATTCAGGATGTCCACGAGCCGTGAATTGAAAATATTTGGCAGCATTAAATATTCTGCCCCGATGTAAAATTAATTTTGCACTTTCTCTTAATACACAGTTCTTGCTGTAAAAATCAGAAAAGTGCTAGGACTGCAAGATTCGATTTCTTGATTGAGGTGGCCTATGGGTAGAAATTTCTCAATTCAGCATAATATATGCTAGTTATTTTAACCAAATATGAAATTGCTGAAGGGTCATAGAATGTTTTAGAGCCGCTCAGGATGGGTCACCAAACGTTTGGAGAAAATTCGAGTTTTTTCTCCGCCCCCCCCCCCCCTAGCTGCTACTTTATGACCGGTCCATAAGGCCAATGCATAGAGTGAATCTTGTTTTTATTTAGGCCTCTGTATGAATCTTGTTTTATTTGGGGCCCCTGAAAACAGTCTTGATTTTTGTTTGGGTACCTCAGCAGGAGTCCTGACCTTTTTTTCATAAAAGTTTACATTTGCATGATAAGGAAGAGGTTCATTCATTGTTTAAAGGTGTGGCAGTGTTTTAATTTAAAGTCAAGGTCGTGATCACAAAACATTTTCTCCCTCCTCTCCGAAGGGCCCCTGTTCTACTTTTGCCCCAGGGCCTCAGAACCCTCTCTGTGGCCCTGAGGGATATCATTTGGCAATTGGTAATACAGAGTTGTCTGTAACCTTTATAGTAGTAATGATAGTAATCCTTTAACTGGCATAGAGATTGAGATATATTGTATGAATATTCATGCGATGTAAAATATGTATATTGTATGAATGATTCCTTTTGTTTTATATATATATGTATATACTTCTATTGGAAGGGCTCTACCACCCAGTTTTTTGGGTGGACGATATTTTCCGTGAAAGCTATAAATTTTAAGGCGTGAGCTGCGAATTCGGTTAAATTTATTTTTTGATCCGTGATCAGGACCCCCCCCCCCCCCCCTCCTTTACCACCCTCACAACAAGACAAATCACCGTGGCATAGCCTTTCGTGCCTATTAACGTGGTATCAGAGCCAGAACAAATGGTTTGGCTGCTCAAAATGAACAACTTAAGTCAGTTCAAATTCATACTGATGAGACAATGCAGATTCATTCAGAAGCACTATTGGTAGAACAGACAGTTACGGAAGAAAACGTGGTATTGATGGAAGAAGTGTGACGTTCTTTTTGTTGTGAAACGACTTGCTGATAAAATGAAGGACAATACTGTTGAATCAAAGATGCTTGGATTAAGGAAATATATGTTGAAATTCCATTGTATTCTGCAGCTGTTTATGTGGCATACCATTCTTAAACCAACCAAAGCATTATTCGAACATCTGCAATCTGCAAGAATAAATATTTCCTCTTCAGAATCAATGGTGCTTTCAACGCAAGATGTACTCAAAGGCTAGAGATTTCGAGAGCAATTTGATCTCTAGAAATCAGAAGCATGGCCTAGTGGTTAAGGCACAAGACTCATGATTGCAAGGTCGTGGGCTCAAATCCCACCAAGGTCATACTTTCACACAAAAGTGTGAAAAGAGCTGCTAACTCTCTGTAATTCCAGGCAAAGACAAAAGGAATCACGAGGTGTGGTCACATCGAGAGAAAGGACCGGGGTCGCCCTGGTGGGCCCCCCTGCGCCAAGCGCAGAAACCCATACCTTACAAGAATAGCAAGTGTATGTGCCTGAAACTGATAGGTTATGTATAACCCGTGTCTCCTGCTGGAAACATCATCTGGAGTCATCTCGAGACTTTCGCGGGCTAGGCACGTTAAATACGACAACTCAACTCAATTCAAGCAGTAAATTTGCAAATATTGTGGGAGAGGGAAATGCCTACGAAAAAAGCGAGTTCTAAAGCCGAAGGAATTTTTTACGAGATTGAACGTGAAAGCCCATCAGCGTATCGGGTCGAAAAATTCAAGCAGCAGACATTCTGTTACGTATACGGTGTTCTTATCACTCAGATTGAACAATTTGCAGACTTGGAACTGTATCGCTTTTTAATTCCTCGATTCGCATAAGATCAATGAACTGAAAACTCTAAAGGTTTGTCAGAAATACAAGTAAAACATCGATGAAACCACAGCTCAACTGGAGCTGACACCTTTCCAGAATTCTTGGCAACGATGGTTGCCAGTGGAGGAAGTCGAACACTTGCCAACGAATTCTAAGAGCCTCTCCAGCGGCTATTCGATTTACCTTTGATATGGAGATTTCCTAGCAAAACAATTCTGCTGAAGCAATCATGCCTGAGCAAAGGCAGAACGAACATCCAGCCTTTTAAAGATTATTCACCATTACCTGAGAAAAAGGATGAGTCAGGGTAGGCAAGAAAATTTAGCCGTATTAAGTATTAAGTGAGAATTGGTGTCTAATGCCAACTTTGATTTCATCGTTGACAACTTTTGGCCAAGGTGAGAGAAATGGTCCTCAAGACATCGGAAATGAGAGCTCAAGCAATGAAGAGACACTATACCAGGGAAAAAGACATCGAAGAATCGTTTTTGGACGATTTTGAAAATTAACATCATCAAAATTTATGCATGAATCAAAATTAATGTCTTTTTGTTAATTAATTAATGACTGTTTGTTTGAACCGTTTGTAACCAAAGTCAAAAAGAACAAGAAGTAGAAAGCACAAGAAGCGTGGTCGGTAAATATTTTCTTTAACTTCGTCACAACTGACCAAAAACCCAAAACGACCCCTGCTCCACATTGGCTCCGCCCCCTGATCTAATCTAAATTTGCTAAGATCTTCCTTCTAAGTTTTAGAATTCGGAGTCATCCTACTTTTAGCATCGTGAGGTTTCCAAATTGAAATATCTCCAAAGCTATATCTATTTTCCAGGAAAATCAAGTCTTGTTCTCCATCTTTCAACATTCTGTTTCAGATGAAAGTGCGCTTGAGAGGAAGATTGTTTCTTTGCATAAACAAGGACAACAATCGAAAAACGACAGCAACATTTGGATACTTAAAGAAAATAGAACGAAAGTTGAATACTTTTGCCCCGTCAATACGATGCTAAAATGAAATCAGAATGGCCTCCCGTCCAAAATGCCAGCTTGAAATGACTAACCGTCACGAAAAAACGCTAACAGGCTTGATTTAAAAAATGGCATCGTGTAAAACTCCCCTTAATGGCATGATTTCATTATTCTTTCAAAATGAAGAAAGATTTTAACGCAAAAAATAATTTTAACGCAACTACTACCAACGAGTATTGATAAGCAAACTCAAATTATTAATGTCACGAACCTATACCGGAAGCATATAGGCGAGTTGATAATTTTCCGTACTCTAATGGTTTTACGTTGTTTTCGCTTCATGTAAGCATCGTGAGATGCAACAAATTTGGCTAATTTTGCGGACGATGAGGTCAATTGAAAAAGATATTTTGATTTTTGAGTAGTTTCCTTTCATCGCCGGCAAGCAAAGCTGTTTAATCAAAATCGTAGCACCTAGGTTTGAATAATTAATTGAAATAAAAAATGCTGTATTCCACCTGCGCGATTGGGGTTTCAGCACTAAAGTTTGCGGGATTACAAGATAGGCGTCATTATTGGAGAGGGAAGATAGGTTATTGGAGAGGCGGCATTAATATTTCATCGAAAAACGGCGGTCTTATTTGAGAAGCAGAATTATTGGAGAGGGAAGATAGGTTATTGGAGAGGCGGAATTATTGGAAAGGGAAGGAATACAAGAGTGAATACGGTACGTAATAAAATTGATTGCACTCTGTTTTAAATTGACATTTTGAATCTTGAGTGTTTTGGCTTATTGCCGTAAAAAACGAAACCCAAGGACCATAGTACTTAACCTAGGACCATCTAGCACACTGGGTCAACACATGCGATAAGTTAGAGGAGCATGCATGCTGTTAAGTAAAGATTATATATTCAGTATGTGTTTGTTTAAACATTTTGGAGCTAAAACAAAAATAATTTTTACTTTGTATTTTGGAGTTAAAACAAAAGCAATTTTTACTTTGTACTTTCTGAGGAACATGGTGGTAGTTTCATCATAAAATTGAATGCACAGATGGTGCCTTTTTGAAATCAGGAATGAATTTTTTAACTCAGCATTGCCCCATAAAAATATAATTCTAGGGACGAAACATTTCTTTATTTTAAAGCGTTCTTTAAAAGTAATTTCTTTTATACCCTGCCCTGAATCTTTTGCTTGAAATTGATACCATAAAACATCATCGTCATCATCGTGTACCCAATATTTTTCTGAGGTGAGACTCGGGCTAACCCAAAATGTTGTGAAATACTCATTACCATCTTCCCACGGCAACAACGATCTTCTTGCTATCCCAGGGAGTCACTCCTATAATATACTTGGCGTACAGGTCCAAGCATTCAGGGTTCTCAATTTTCTTGGCTTGGTAACAGTTACGGGTGTCAAAATTACAATTTTAGTATCATTTAGTGTTGTGTAATTCTGACTATTGAATTTGAAGTCCAGTTAGCAAGACTTTATATGAATAAGGGTTGGTTTACACAAGAAATTTGAGACTTAACCTGAGTTGGTTTTCATTTTTCGAATGTTTGGATGTTAAGATTGGTTGAGATAATTATCAATTTGCGTTGCTTATTGTTGTATGACTAAGATATGTAACTGGCGTCTAAAGTGTCTTGTGGATATCGTAATTTCAACTCAACCAGGTGCGAAATTTCTACTTATTCAATTACTAATTCTATTTTCACATTTTTTCAGAGAGGCCCCCACAACTGAAACGAATAGTTCCTAATAGCTATGTTCAATCTGTTTGGCAGTTTAAGAATCATGTTTGCACAACTGTTCAAGGGATCCAGAATTTGATTTGCTATACTATTTACACATTTACAAGTTTCTCTTTGTTTGATAAACTAAATAAGCCAACAAAAATAGCTACTTAGCTCTCAGCAATTGTGATTGGTAGGGTATGAAGAAGGATAGTCTAGGGGTGCACATACCAGTCCCATACCAGTACCGGTTAGGGTTTAGAACCGGTTAGGGTTTTGAGTAATTGTCAGACCTATACGCCAAGTTTATATGGGACTCTCCCTCTCCCTGGACTTGCTATCTGTCCATTCTATTTGGTCCCACTCGGTCATTTGATAACAGGTAGTAACTCCCTGTTATTAGTTAGTAGAGGTTGTTTGGGCCACATAATTCCTTTAAGACCCCGTTTATACGAGAGGGGATCCGATCGAGATTTGCCCTTGCGCTAACACAGGACCGTTTGGATCCGTATACGTTTGGATCTGCTATCCGAACACTTTTGGAATCGCTTTAAAAAACGATCCCGTTTGGATCCGATCCAGTCCAGGTCTCGCGTAAACAGGTGGGTGTGGTACAGATCGGATCCAGAAGTAACTCTGATCGGCTCCCGTGTAAACGCAAATAGCTGTGGATCCGATCCCGTGTAAGTAAAGTAAGGATCGGGTCCAAAAGTATACGGATAGTTTTGGATCCGATCTAGGCCAGGTCTCGTGTAAACGGGGTCTAAATATGATGAATTTTTCCAATCAAAGTTTTAACAAAAATTAAAATGATACTCATCGGAACTGTTAGTTCAATACCCTAAATAAGAATTTTGACCAATAAAATCAAATTCATAAAATTTAGGCACAATATTGTTGCCTACAATATTTTCTGGAGAGCCAATGGCAACAAAAATGCTTGCTAAAATCAATGGCAGGCTCGCTTTCCTCTACAGAAAACAAACCTTTTTAACTTA
>JAYJMH010014488.1:0-21864 GCA_036873815.1 Phacellophora camtschatica
TTATATTATATTACATTAGCGAGTGGTTCGTCTCCAAATGGTCCAGGCTCGTTGTCGCATCTTGGTTCTCTCAAGTGCATCAATGTCAATAGTAGAAACCGACTTATATTAACAAGCACATGCCAAACGGCTGGGTGAGCAATTTTTTCTTCTCTTAAATTTTTCGAAACTGAATTTTTTTTAATGATGAGAAAGTGGTGTAGATACATTATTATTATAATATTTCAAGGATATATTAGTATTTATACCTCAAATATAAGCCCCCTGTCACGTGATTCCGTTGTTCTTCTATTTTTCTAAGGGGCAGATTTACCTCTGACATTGCCCAGTGCTTTTATTACGAGTAACCAAAATCCCAAAATCGCAAAATTTTATGTTACTTTTCAAGATGAAGGCGCCGTTATGGAAATTTTGAAACTTTTGAGATTCTTTCGAGAAGCTTTTGAGATTCTTGAACTGAAATCTGTAAGGGATTTGATCGTAAATATTATGCTCTAACGTCATTTTTACGGTCAAAGCCTTTGTGGATTTTGAAACTTTAAATCATTATGATTTTGACAGTATTTATTTCGAAACATTGCAAGCAAAACAAGGTCAGACTAGTGAATGTGTCGTATGCAATGTCACCATCGCATATAATTTCTCTTATATATATATATATGTATAATTCTCTAAAAAGGGTGGGGAGGGGTGTTTACTTCAACACTAAATTCACTATCGAACGTGTGATTATCCTGGACGAGTTTCAGCCTTGTCTGCTACTTATTTTCTTGAGGGGAGCATATGTGCTTGCCAGCACGCTTTATCCTCGCTTTTCATTATCTGGGACAATAAATAAATTCAGTTTTTAATGTATGGTCAAAGTGTATAGAAATCAGTTGTTTAACTAAAACGACAGAATCCAATTTGAGAATCACAACTGCCAGTTTGATAAATTTATATAATAACGGCTTTATCTTGGTTAGTTAGTATTTAGGTTGATTAGTTAATATTGTGATTTTCTCAGATCTGAATGGCAGCTGGCTAAAAATGGTCACCTCAAGAGCGTGTACCAAAAAGGCTATTGCGTACGTCCAGTTGGTGGCTCTGCTGTTGTTAATGCAAGACTAGAGGTATCAGCATCTGGTTGTCATGAATTTGCTTTCACGCAAAAAGGATCTCTGCAGCACAAAAAATCAGGACTCTGTGTCCAAACAGCAAATAAGGTAATTCATTATTGATAGGGGAACAATTTTAATCCTCGTTGCGCGCTTTTTTAAAAAGTGATTTCATTCGATCAATCCCAATGTTAATCCAAAAAATTTAGTTTACATTTGAAAAAAGTTAAAAATAATTTCCAAATTTTTTTAATATTTGTTAACATCATGAGTATTGACTCTAAAGTTGAATAGTCGTCAGTTCACCTTGTTACTCCCTGAATGTGATGCGAATTTTTATACAATTCATTTGATGATTGCACATTAGCAGGGGGTGCAAACATGGACACTTTACAGTAATTTTGCATAGTTTCTTATGCATACTTGCTCATTTACCCCCGTGTCATTTCTTTAAACTGTATTATATTCCATTGTGCCATAGGGCTTCTTCAGGGGGCAACGAGTCTCTATTTTATCTTGTTTGAGCAAAATCATTGTTTTGACACAAAACCATCGTTATCTTCAAAGAATACATTATTTAAATTATTTTATAGATACTTGTATGTTGCTTAGAGTTATTCTAGCACTAGGGTTACCCTAGTAGTATGGTTGCCCTATCATGCTTTTCAACGCGATGGAATAAATTACAAGAAATGACTGAAGGCTGGGTTACCCAACTACTAGGATAGTCCTAGTGCTAGGGTAACCCTACCTCTTTGTAAACTGTCCCTCGGTTGGGCTGCTCAACACAATAACAACGATAAAATAGCAAATAATGATAGGATATGAAAAATACATTCATGCACATATGTGATAAGATTTCTGCTTACAATCTATTGTTAATATCAAGAAAAAAGTAACGACAGAAGCTGTTATGTAATATCAGATAAAATGGGAGTTTAATATTTGTTCATGATTTAAAGTTAGTCGCATCTTTAACAGATGATGAAAGCTTGTTCCAGAGATGGAATTATTTATGTCGATTGATAAAAAAATAAAGGAAGCTTGATTTTAGCCAGCAACTGTTCTTATTTGAATTACTCATCTTGACAGCACAGCAGTTACGTTTTTAAACACAAAGTTTAATGGATGCTTGAAAATGATTTATCGTTAAACAGGCGATATTTTTGTGTATCAGTATTTAATTCAAGTATGCAAACAGATACGTTTGGAAAATAGTTTCAAGTATGCGGTAAAATATTTTTTGATTGTTATTCGATTTTCCTGATCTAGAAAATGAAACCAAGTGAAAACACCGAGTTGCTTCTTGGAACAAATTGTAACTACGTCAAAGCAAAAACCACTGCTTCATCAGCCCTCCCAGATGCACAAATGCTCTTTTCTTTTATACCCAGTAAGTACGATGTTATTGTTGCGTTTAGTTAGGCGTGCGAGCGTGAGCCGCGCCCTGGTTCGTTGATTTACTTGGTGATGCCACCCTCAGCTGGTTAAGGTAACCAGGGAGAGGTGGAAGCGATTTGTTGGCTTTGGTCGCTGTCAGATCATGGCCGAGATAATCAGACACACCATCTTTACATACATGACAAATATATTTCGTTCTTAAAATACACAAGTTAAAAGAATTTTTTGAAAACGAAATGTTCAACTGTTCTTTGTCATATATCTGGATCTGGTATCTACCTGTTGGCTTTATGTTCTGAGAAGACGTTTTGTTTTGCTTTTTTCTCGTTGTGTTATTTTTATGTGATTTTTCAAAATTGAAAATTGGAGCTAGTTTATTTTGATTGTGGCCGGGGAGTGTGGCTGAATGCAATGAAGATGTTAATTTTTCTTTATTTTTTCTTTTACAGAGAATAAATATTTGAAGATGCAAGATTGCGCCAGTTTTGATGAAATGAAAATGGAACAAAGATTTGAGGTCAGAGATGACGAACTCGTCAGTATTTGCTCAAAATTCACCCAAGGTATATTTTCGATTTTCATTTTTTCTATTTACCGCCCACTCTCTAGTAACCGTCCCCCTTTTCACAAAAAGTCGTTTTCTATCGGTGCTTTCTCTCTAATAAACGCCCATGGTGAAATTATTGACACGGATGTTTGGACTGGTAAATTATTGACACGGATGGTCGGACTGGTAAATATGTTACAATTGACTGAAAGACTTCAGTGCATTGAATATTTGGATGTAACGGATAGTTTTGTAAAAAGTTTTGAATATATTTTTATAAGCCCCACTATCCGCTTAGTGCCCCTCTTCAATTACCGCCCCTCTTCAATTACCGCCCAGGGTATTTTCGGAAAACATTTTTAGGGCGGTAATAAGAATAATATTATTCGATGGCAATGAACCATGACAATAGCAATTAACAAACCATAATTTTCATTTATATTTTACATTGATAATTTTTAATTATATTTTATATTTATATTTTTTATTTATATTTTTTGCCAAAACAACCTTTATCACCCAACGCAAAAGGTTTTTTCTCGTTTGGTATATTCAGTGCACAAGTTTTAAATTTTTTCGAAAAAACAAAGCACTGTAAAGCTTTTTACACTTCTAAAAAGTAATGATGAAATCATGAGGTAGATATTTCAATTAACAGATATTGCGTTGAGGAAGACCGCTGTCCAGTCAAGCACGTCCCATAATGGTTTTGCTAGTCGCGGTGTTGATGGTAATTACAAATTCAATTGGCATGATAAATCTTGTACACACACAAATAACGAGAAAGACCCATGGTGGAGAGTTGACTTAGGCAAAGAGAATATCATTACTGGTGAGTATTTTGAAACTGAACAGACTCTTATGTTTCGAATTAGATTAGTTTCCAGATTTCTGGGTATTTTCAAATATGTTTCGTTTATAAATATTAATTTTAATTTATAAATTTAAAAATATTTTTCGTTTAAAAATTAAAAATATGATTCGAATTAGATTAGTTTCCAGATTTCTGGAAACTGGAATGTAACTTAGAATTAAAATAAGATGAATGATGAAGGAAACTCTTCTGGAAAGTCATGTTTTAAACAGAAATTATATATAAGTTAACTGCCTGTGAAGAGTATCACTGATAAGAAGACTGTAGCTTGTTTGTGTTGTATATAACGGACGATTTTGCAAAAGGTGGTGCTCAGAGGCTTTTGCCAAGAGTAACATTTTGCAAAGTATTTGTCAAGTAGCATTTGCTACAGGCGCTATAGCATTTGATTAATCTTGTCATAGTTTGTTTTCAGCGTTTACGCAATGGCATAGTTTTGTTGCGGGCTTGGATTTTCTGCCTCATAATCGTAATTCGATCTTCAAACAATGACGAATTCGAACTTTGATAATAGAGCTCCAGAATTTGTGCTCTATTATGACCAGTCTAGTATCTGAAGTAATCTTCAGTAACAAATCGAGAATTGAAAGGCTTTCGTGAATCCTAGAAGATCTTAACAGTATTCTAGATCTTCCACAGGATTGTAAAGAAATCACAAATATTGTTTTGAAGGATCATAAGAAAATTGCGTAAGGTTTTGTAAAGATTTTTATGAAATCCTAGAGCCATAAAAATATTTTGTAGAATCTATCAAGCAAAGCATCTAATGTCTATCCTGTAAGATTTTTGTACATGATTAATTGCATGATACATATCCAGAAAGGACATAATTTTATGTGATAAATCTTTATTTATCAAACATAATTCCTACTTGATTTTATAATATTTATAGTACATGATTTTGTACATGATACATATCCAGAAAGGACAGAATTTTATGTGATAAATCTTTATTTTTCAAACATGATTCCTACTCAGCGTTTTTTCATTTTTGTTTTTAAGACGTAACCATTATTAATCGTGGAGAACACGGAGATAGATTTAAGAACGTGCAAGTTCACGTTGGCAATCACGAAACAAATCACAAGAAGAATCCTGTTTGTCATGATCGTGTGAGATTTGCCACAGACGGTGAAGCCATAAGATTGCAATGTAACCCTCCAATCCCAGGACGATACGTTGCTCTGCAGATGTATGGCTCTGGAATACTTACTGTCTGTGAGGTTATTGTGGCGTCAAGAATAGGTAAGACTAGAATAGAAGAATTTTGTATTTTGTACAGGACTGTATACAAACTGTAAACAAACTGCGTAGTGTAAACAAGTTTTCAAGATTAACCAGTCACATCGAATAATTTTTACCACATGTTCACAAAGATTGCAAATTTATTTGCTATTTTCAAAATATTGTCAAATCAGGGGATGAATAAAATACAAGCTTTTGTCTTGATTTTTGTTGTTTAAATGCATATTATTTCCAATCTTTTCAGGCGGAATAGCAGATTATTGCATGCTTGAAAACGGTGGCTGTGATCAACTTTGCTTCAATAAATGTGACAAGAAAACCACTTGCGGTTGCCTTCCTGGATATGCTCTTGCATACGACAAAAAAACGTGTATTGGTAAATATTTTCATATTATTATACGCTAGATACGCATCAATTCACAAAAAGAATTTGTTGTCTTACTCATAGTGTCTTTTAGCAGTTCAAAATTGTGGAAACGCTTTTTAGCATGATTTATTATTTCTCAAATGAGGTGCAAAAAAGTTCCGCATCCAAAACTCTTTTGATGATTGATGTAGATGAACCTAAAAGTATCACATGTTGAAAAATCTTTATCTAAAAACATCGGCCTGACATCCCCGTATGAAAATAGTTGAGTTTTTTCTAAGATACAGAAATAACTTTTTCTTCTGATGAATTTCCGGGGAAATCATTTCAAGGTTTACCTACAGTTGGATTCGGTCTGGGGAAATTATTTCGATGTTAATATACAGTTTTACTCGGTTCGATCGTGTAACCGCTTCCTTCGTTTTATTGCAGACATTAATGAATGTAAATCAAACAACGGGGGTTGCCGCCTTGACAAACATGCTTTTTGCTCTAACTACCCTGGTGGATTTTACTGTGGCTGTAACGCTGGCTACATTCTCAAAGACAATAGTCTCACGGAGTGTGTAGGTGAGTACAAAAAAATAGCTTTTTTACATCATGCACACATGCATACATGGACACATTTGGTTTGTTTTTCTTCCGCAAAGAGTTTTTTTCCAATTGACTTTTAAATCACTTGTGTTCTAAATATTATAAAATATTTTAATATAGTATGAAACAGTACAAAATATTTTAATCATGACTGACATTTTGACACTTTTAAGACTGGCGTTTTAAAAGTGCATTTAAAGACTGTTTTTTTTTCTTTTCATTTCAATGATTTCATTGTCAACAAGCAGCGAATCACAATATTCAATTCAATTCAATTTTATGTGTAGAAAACAAAAATCTAAATACATAATATAATTCTAAGAATACTTATTCTATTCGACCCAGAGAAGCAAAGCTTATCTGGTCTGGGCCGTAAATTAATGTCTACTGATTATACTTAAATTAAGACTAATACATTTGCTAAATTAACGATAAGATACGATGTAAACGGTGATATCTGAAATTTTTATTTAAAAATAGTAAAAGTTTATATGGTTAGTATAGATACAACAAAGGCATCTAGGTACAGGTACAAGGTAGCCACTGACTATATTACTACCTTTTGCCTTTATATATCTTTTTTGCCTTTATATTTAACAGCATTGCTCCTGAGGAGATGACTTATCTGATCTAGTTGTTTCCTGTATTCGATGAAATGACTGCATGAAAACTTTTTTCCAGATTTTAATGAATGTGGTACTGCCAACGGAGGATGTGAACAGATGTGTCAAAATACAAATGGTGGATATTTATGTGAATGTCGAGCTGGATTCCAGAGAAAGGCAAATAACCCATATGGTTGTGAAGGTACGTTGATAAATTTCTTACTCCCCATGTTTCGTTCGTTGTCAACGGTTAAATTGTATCTACTTTTCATTATCCATTTTGTAACACAAAAAAATGTATTCACCAAATTTTCTTTGAGCTTGGAGCGTCCGTGAGTTTACTTAAATTACCAAAAGAAATCGCCCTTAATTCATTGATGGTTTGTTCATTAAGTTTGTTTTAACTTTTCTGCTTGTTCTGTGACTCTATGAGCAGAAAAGTTAAAACCTCAAATTACCAATTACTACATTTCGAATTACTGATTAAATTATTTGTTTTTTTATTGATTCAGATGTAAACGAATGTCTGACTGCCAACGGTGGGTGTGAAGGCAGCTGTCATAATTATGCTGGCGGGCGTTATTGTTCTTGTGGGGCTGGATACAAATTGGCTGCTGATGGCAAAACTTGTGAAGGTAATATACGTTGCTTATATTTCACAGAATACAGCAAGAAGGAGAGTTTTGAAACGAAATATTAAGGTCTCGCACTTTACAATATGATTTGCGATCCGAAAGAATATGGTCCACGCTTTCTAGTGCACTCAATCAACTCAAAATAGCAGAGAGAGCAAACCTTTGTGGTTTTGTTCATTGCGATTTGCACAATTGCATAGAAAAGTGTGAACCTATTCTTTAGAATGACAAATTATTGAAGCTCAGAGCAGAATATTTTGTGTATCAAAAGTATTTTTTGCATCGCAATACTGGACAGGACCGTGGGAATGATTGATCTGTTAGGAGAGGATGTGTTTTTTATTACGATGCACATTTTTGAATTGTCATAAGCATATAATTTGAGTAAGAAACTTTATGTGTACAATTAATTTTCCAGTTTTCCAGTAATTATATATCTATTAAACAATAATACTAATAGCAAGTTTTCAATTAATTTTTTAACTTTTGTTTTTACTAAGAATTGTAAACTTGGCTTTTATATTTAATAGTTATATATTCTATTTCATGATCTTTAAACAATAAAAATGTGAATACCAGTATCCTGACTGAAGTTACACAACTTGCTCACAGTAAAACTTCAAAAAACATATTTGCCACGTTTTCTTACTTTGAGTCGCTTTGAAATTCTTTGACGCATTTATGTTATAGAGATTTACTGCAGAGCATTAGACAAGCCCGTCAGAGCAGTAGTCACGCCAGGAATTTGCACAAGACGTTTTGCTAATATACAAAGAGGAACAAACTGTCTGTTTAATTGCACCAAAGGCTTTGAGATCAATGGTGGAAGTACATTGAAAACTATCAGTTGTCAAATTAGTGGTTTTTGGAATCACCCATCGCCATCGTGTCATCGTAAGTTTCTTTCGTTTTTAATCCTACCTCAAAGCCCCCGCCAAACGATGCAACATTTCATTTAAAATGTGTTGCACACCTAATTTTGCATCGTGCAACATTTGTTGAATGATGTTGCATCAAGTTAGATTGTGCATGCAAAGTTTAGTTGATAGGAAGTTAAAAGTTATAGCGATTTAAATTTTTTAAATCTATGACCATGAAAGTGAACTTAATTTTGCATGTAAAATCTGATTTTTGATTCAAAAATTAAATTTATAATATTTAAACATTTTCAAAATGGTGGCCTTTTTGAGAAAAAGTGGATTGCGTCATCAGTTTTTATGTGATCAAAATAACAATTATTTTCAAAGACTAATTTGTTTTTCCCACGATTGCAGAAAAGATGTTTTGAAGATTGGTAGAAAATTGAATTTTCGTAATTTTTCAAACGCCCTAATTGTGTTGTCATTCAGAAAATAATTGGCGCAAACGTTTTTGAATATATCCTAATACTTGGTATGCACTGATTTGCGGAAAAATATTACACAAATATAGGTATGGAATGATATCCTGCAAATGAGAAGAAAAGATGGCAATTTCATTTTAAACAGGCTAAAGAAAATCCGTGGCATAAAATTAAGTTCAAGTAAACATATAATTCCACATTTAACATTACCACATGAAAATGAAAATACAGTTTTGTTGAAAATAAACTGCAGCCCGAATTTTAGTCAGAGCTTTTTTTGAGTTTTTTTTATTCTACAGCTGTCCGTTGTCCTGCTTTGTCAAGACCCAAAGATGGTGGTATGGTACCTGCAAGTTGTGCTTCTGGAAACCGAGAGTTTGGCCAACGATGTGTTGTGTATTGCAAGCATGGGTATAGGCTGAGTGGACCAGCAACGAAATACTGCAAGCATGACAAGAAATGGTCCAACAGTGCGCCAAACCAATGCATAAAGAGTGAGTTTGAATGTTTTTTGTTTGGCTTATTTTTTCAGATGCTTAAAAAATTTATAGAAACAAAACAGACAAAAGCGTTAAAATGGCGAACATTTTTTTGACACATTACAAATTGCATGCCTGTAATTTTCAATTTTTATTTTAGTTGTACAAACACCGTATTTGAATTGTCCAGTTGATATTCAAGTGAGTCTTCTCAGCGATGCATCCACTATTCGTCTTGGATCAAGATTCCCTGAGCCCCAATCAAACATTCTCATTAAGTCAGTGTCGCACAAAAGAGATCATGCGTTCCCAGTTGGGATGACCGTCATCACGTTTGAAGCTGTTAGCGAAGAAGGAGCTAAGAGGACCTGTTCAGTTATCGTAACCGTTAAGGGTAAGCATTTTTCTGTTTGTTTTCTTCGAGTTGTTTTGAAGCTGCAATGTCAGCAAATCGTTCTCACTTTTTTCGGTGATGGCAGTGATCAGTGATCAATGATTAGTGATCAGTGATCAGTGATCAATGATCTGTGGTCAAATAGATTTCTGAAATTATCGTGGTTGTTAAAATTAAAAGACTCTTTCCTTTAAATCGTCTTGAATGTTTATAGAACATTGTAATTTTATTGATCTTTTACTTTTATTGTAAAAGAACAAACTATTCGGTAAGAAGATGGAAAATCATTTTTAACTAATATCCTGGAAGATGGGACGATGTTCTCGGAATTATTTTCTTTATATAACATGCTTTTAGAGCTTTAACTTTTGGAGCTTTTGTAGCATCTCACTTTACAAAAATGTGATGGTGAAATAGAGCTACTTTGGCCTTTTGTTTAAATTTTCTTACTTCTTAAATGTTAACTTATGAAATTGAAATTATCAATAATTCTTCAAACCTATTAACGTGTAGCCAAGAGAATGGGTTTTCTCATATAAACAGGTCTTCAGCTTTCAATCTTTGATTTAAAAAATTGTTTGCAGATATTTAATGAATTCTATTTTATGGCAATTAAAATGTGTCTGCATTTACATTATCTTAGCGTGTATCTGATTGTGTTCTGCAGACTAAAAAAAAACATAGAAAGTAATAGAAATTACACTTCGAACAAAGTATATAATATTTTGCGACGTTTCGGGCTTAACCCGTTCAATCAAGTCAAGTCGTTGCTCTGCAGACCGTATGGATAGACTCTTTCCAACTTCAAATCTGTAAGAGAAATCTTTTTAGCTGGCATGCTGTGCTTAGTTGTGTGTAAAATTTTAAACGTTTATATTTGACCCAAACGTCAATAGCGTTTGCACCTGTGGGAAGTTATTTTATTTTGCTCGTTTCTTGCTAGTGCGTAAGTCCTACACCAAATCTGAGTCACGAGCGTGATTTTATGAGTTTGAAGAGAGATAAAATTATTTTGTTTGTGATAAAAAACATGATGTAAATGCAGTGACCTACTCTTTTCTTATCTGTCACTAAGGAAAGATAGCTGCTTAGTTTTTAAACATGTTAAAATGATAAATTCTTGCACGTGTTTTCATGGTTAATTATTTTTTTTAATTTACATAGCTTTAGATTATTGCACAAAGTTGACATGTTTACGACTTATTGTTATTGTTATTGTAATTAAATTTATTGTTGTAATTGTTATATTAATTATAAGGCCCCATATTTAAATTGCAGTTAGGCCCCACATTGAAAAAATTGCGAAAATTGAAGAAGACATTTTCGGACTGAGCTTATTTGAAATATTGACTATTGTTTTTATATTCGTCTCATGAGATATTGTCTAATGTTTCTGAGAAAATGAGCCTGGAAGTTTCTTATCGGTTGTTTCTCAAATGCGGAGCCTGGCCTATTTACTGTGCTATTTAGAAATGTTATTTAAAAATGTTATATAAACATTTCATGATTGATTTGGTTATGAATTTTATAGATCTGTTTACATATTCCTAGGACCGGTGACAAGATGTTTGTTTTTTTCGTATGCTTCACACAAGCTCATTTAATCTGTAAATAAAATGTGCTTGTTTAAGTTTTTATTTTACTCTCTTTGTAACAAGTTTTATTTTTCATATGCAGATGTCACACCTCCACGGATCATTAATTGTCCTTCCGACATTGCATTGACTATTCAAACCGACCAGACAATTGTACGATGGACCAAGCCGACGTTTTACGATGCAGCCGGCGTAACGGATATATATGAACCACACATCTCGTCAGGTTCTTATTGGTCGACCGGACAATCAGCAACATTAATGTACATGATAAATGATGCTGCCGGAAATGTGGCAAAATGCACCTTCAAAGTTTCTGTCAAGAGTACGTTCATAAATTAGATAAATTAATTTGTTTGTTTATGTAATTCACACTTTGTTCTAAACAGTGTTTGTCTTGTTAAATTATTTGTTTGCTTTAGACAAAAAGTAACACATCTTTGCTTTATGAAACTCTTACCACTGGCATGGCCATATTGCTAAACAATGTTTAATTTGTTTGAATGAGTGCACTAAAACCTGAATATTTATATGTTCAATCCTTTTAATGGTTTTGAGCTGTAGCGAAGAGTGATCTATATTTTAAATTTTTACAAATTGTTTTTAAGTTTCTTCCATTTTTTAATAAAAACAATTTATTCCTTGTGGCCCGTATCTAGGGTGGCATAAGCAAACTAACTTAACTCCTTCGCCCTGGGAAGGGCCATCATAGGGCCCATTAACGGACAACGTAAAAGTCATATTATCTCTTAAAATATTGTGGAAAAGAATTTGAAAAGGGACAAAATGTCATGATCTGATTTCTTTTCTGTTTAGGCCACACCTGTGGAGACCTGACTGGGGACAGCCAAGCGATCATAACTCCAACGACTCCAAATAAATTATTGCAAGTGAGGTGTATGTCAGGAAATGCATTGTTTGGACCGTATTCACAATACAGCGAATTTGCTCAATGCAAAGATGGCGATTATTTCATACTTGGTAACAACATTGGAAACACATTGCCAAGCTGTGTCAGTAAGTGTGCTTTTTCTTCTGTTTATAATTGAGTTTGTTTGCAGTTAATCATTGCGCAATACTTACGTAGTTATTGTACGAACTAGGCTACATAGAGTTAATATTTTTAAAAAAGTAACATGAAGTTAGAAAAGGATATTAATTGGAGCATGGAAATATGCAGTCTCACTGCGGGATTCCTTGTTTCCTTGCGCTCTATGTTAATTTGACGTGATTCTGCTCAACCTCGTACCCAGGGCTATTTCAAACAATACCCCTGGTACCTACCCCGCTGTTATACGTTTTCATTGGCTTATGAGAAACAATAAGAATGTAAATCAACATTCGACTGAATCTTGAGAGGCGTATGAGAAAAAAATTGAATACCATTGAATAATTTCTTGTAACACGACGTTTCGGGTCTATGCCCTTTTTCAAGTAAAATCTTACTTGAATTTGATTTTACTTGAAAAAGGGCATAGACCCGAAGCGTCGTGTTACACGAAATTATTCAATGGTATTCAATTTGTTTTTATTCATTATTTACCTCAATTACAATATAATACTACGCGTCACTTATGATTTGCTTATGAGAAACAATGTGCATGGAAATCAACATTCGACTGAATCTCGAGAGATTCCAAATTCGAATTTGAAATATGATTTGCCAATGTAGAATTCGAAAAATAAACTCTTTTGATGCGGCATAAATTTACGAGTTCGCATAAATTTACTCAAAATTTGCAGGTAGGTGACAGGGGTATTTCTTTCTTCCTTCCGAATGCAATAGCTCTGGGTACAAGGTTGAACTCTGCTCAACAACAACCTATTTTTTGTAGTAGTTGGCAAGATTTTAATTATTTAATTTTATGCATTTTAAACAGAATTCACCAGTTCAGATGCAAGCTCACCGTGCCCGAGAGGAAATCAAAAGTTTCTAGTTGATGATTGGTTTGACATATTATATTATTGCTGTAAGTTTTTTGATAAAAAATAATTTTCATTTAAAAGTTTTTCTTGCTGGAATAGAAGACATACAGCTGAATCCTGTGATCTCGAACTGTCAATGTCAATGTCAAGAGGAATGAAAGTTCGTTAGAGGTTGTGAGTTTTCAAGATAACCGATGCTAAAATCAACCCTGAAAGCTGGATAGGGTAAGGTGAGGGATAATTTGGGTGTACGGGAGGTAATTTGGGTCTATGTGCCTTTTTCGCTACTGACATGGCAATGAATCTAATTTTCAAGTTACGACCGTTTCAATGAAAGCAATTAGGCCCAAATTACCCACACCCTACCCTATACGAAACAACTCGAATTAACCCGGAGTTCCAGCTAAGCGAGTTTGAGTTAGAGAAGTTAATTTGTATAGATAAATATTTCAACGAATTTTTTGAAGAATTTAATTTGTTGTTGGTCCATTGCAAAGCAACGTAAAACATCCTATTTTCAGGAGGTAAATGCGGGCAGAACTTACTGTTAATTTCAGATATTTCAACGTAACTTCATCCATTGAATTAAGTTGATTTGCATATGCTACCCCCTGCAAAATAGAACTTAAACAGGATTTCCCTGTTCAGCAGAAATAAATCCGGGCGTGAAAGGTTTAAGGTAAATGATTTAACAAATAACTGTTGTTTATGTAAATTTGCAGATGAATGTCCTGCTGGCACTTTTGGGAATTCAACATCAGGAAAATGCTCAAAATGCCCAATCGGATTTTACCAAGATAGCGAAGGAATGACAGAATGTGAACCGTGTCCTAACACCCATTCTAACAAGATCATTGGCTCTACAAGAAAATCTGAGTGCATACGTAAGTACATTTTAAACAGTCTGTTCCAAAACTTGCTCACTCTTGGACTTGGAAGGGCTATGGTTCATTGATAATCAAAGGAAAATATCAAATCTCCAAGATGTAAATCTGAAGAACTTTTATATCCCGCGACCCAATGAATTCGATTTTAATGCTGCTGAACTTTATCCCGGGGTGACCCAAAACATTTGATCATAAAGCTGCTGAACGTTATTTCCTGGTGACCCAAAAATTTATCACATTGATTCGCTGTATTCCAGCGTATATTGTATAATAAATTTATGTTATTGTAAATATCAGCACAGTTTAATTTCTGTTTAATCAAATGTTTTACTTTTTGGCCAAAAATGGAGATTTTTAGAATTACGCAGTAAAAACTTTAAAAATCATGTTTTGTAGTTTAAAAATCATGTCTTTTTCTTTGTATCACAATTTCCTGCTGGAAAGTTTTTTCCGAATATTCTTATATCGCATATAATAAGTTTTTTGGCCTCACTTTTTGGCTTAAATAAGAGACCTTCGAAATTTTAAAGCTTTAAAAATCATGTTTCGTAGTTTTACTGTATTTTTGTTTGTAGCAAAATGTCTTCCTGGAAAGTTTTCTCCGAATGGTCTTGATGAAGCAAGTAGTCCATGCTTACCTTGTCCTAAAGGAAAATATAATGAAATTAGTGGTTTAAAAGAATGTGTAGCGTGCCCTCAGGGAACCTCAACTATTGGCACCGGTGCTAACAATCCTTCTATGTGTGTAGGTGAGTTTTGTGTTGTGATGAAGACATACTTAATTGAAAGTAATATTTATTTGTTTATTAATGCTATTTTATTGAATTTTTGTCTGCCACTGCAAATGGTGTTCTTTTCTCGCTTGTTGTACTCAAGAAAGGTTTGATTCTAAATACAGTTCAACCCCGCTATCTTGAACTTTTTACATAAGGAAATTAAAGTTTGTTTGAGACACCAGTAAATTGCCGTTTTTAAGAAACCACTTTACAAGAGACTTAGACTCTGCCTTCTGACCAGAACAATAGGCGCAGAACAATAGTCTGGGGTCGAAAAGCGAGTTTTTAAATGGTGGAATTTTATCTTAGATAATTTTATAGAAAACCGAATGTACTTCAATACTGAAAGCTTTCAAGATGTGTACAAACAGTTTGAGTTCGTGAGATTTTGATTAAGCGAGTGCCAGTTTCAGAAGTTCAACTGGTGCTAACCTCGCAACCAAGCATGGCGCCTGGCTATGACCAACATATAAAGTGGAGTAACACATAAAATCTAAAGTGGAGGATAGAAATACTTTTAACCAAAAAAATTATGCTGAAAACTTTTAAATGTTCCGAAATGAACAAAAACAGGCGATCAACTCTAATCAAGAGGTGTATTATGGACCTACCTGCCCAACAGGAGCGATTGCGATTACTCAGTTCATATTTTGACGCCCGCAGTTGAGAAAGGCATTCTTCGTGTCGGATGTACAGAGCAGTTTCGCAAACAGCCTCTTCGTAACTGTAACTAGATTCAAATCTAGATCACAAATAATTTATATTTTTAAATATTTTTTATTTAAATGGATACATTTTTTTTTATTCATTTCTCAGTACAATTACGCGATTATTTTTTGCAGGACCACCTGAAATAAGTTTTGTATTGCCAAGCCGTAACGTCAATGAAGAAGCAGGAACCACAATTAGCCTTGCATGCTTGTTTAAAGGCACCATCTTGCCAAAACCACAGCAGATTTGGACTAAAATTGGAGGTATTAAGCAAATAGTTTATTTTCAAAACATATTCGTCGCAGATATTTTTACTTTTATTGTTATAATTATTTCTTTTTCACCATTTTACAAATATATTCATTAATACTTGAGTATTTTTATTCGTTCTGTGTAATAATTCATTGTTTGATTGTGTAGCTGTTCTTAGCATAATTACTTTAGATCTAGTATCAGAAGGTTTCGTAAACAAATTTACTTACATACAGTATCAAATCATATCTATTATACATTTCACTCTATAAATTTTCTTAACAGATTGACTTAGATCGAATTAATCTGACCCCCTCTCTTTAACCCTGATTAACACCGTATTAAAAACTCAGAGTCCAGAAAAGTGGCCAGCCTTCCTCCGAGCGCAAAGTTTTGATCTTAAGAAACCTTCCTTGTTAAACAATGGAAACGAAACAATGGAAAATAGGCGTGGTTTGGGTGCAGCGCATCAATTTCCTTTGTTTTCTTCAACCTTCCTGAGACCGTAACGTTGAATACTGACTCTGCAAAAACTGATTCCAGCCTGATTCCAGAGTGATTCAACTGATTCGTTTTTTTTTAGGTGTGATTCCAGCCAACGCTATCCAGAAAGACGTTTTGGACCTCGATCGTCAAGTGATTGGAATGATTTTATTGTTGCAAGGAGCAACGCCTGCTCATTCAGGATCGTACAAATGCGAAGTAAAGAATTCAATGGGAAGTGCCTCTGACATGTTCAAACTAACGGTCGCTCCAAGTTCTGGCGTTTCCAAATAAAGAGTCTGCTAATTTTTTGTTAACGAACACAAAAGTGGCTCCCACGCCTTGAAAATAACCTTTTTGCTTGTTAAATTTCGTTAAATTAAATTTAGCTGATAATGTTTTATTTGAAAATAATTTGTTGTTGATTCCAGTGATGTTAAGCCAATAAAGAATTATATTATGAAAATACTTTTTTGTTGATGTTTATTTTTTATTTGGACTTCAATGCAAACTAAAATAAGCGTCGTAAGAAATTTTTAAGATAACAGCTCTTGGATGATTTAAAACGGATTGAGTATGGGGTCAAATTTCTGTAAAGGTTAATTTATCTCATTAAAAACTGATGATTTAAATACTATTAAAGCATTACAGAAATCAAATTTGCTCTGACCTTCAAGTGCATTTAAGTTCGGTGGGGTTATTTACCAAGTTGCATTGCAATCGAATTTTATTTTAATTTCAAATTTTGATTATATTAAATCACAATGCATTGTGGTGCAAAGACCCCTGCTGCTATCTTTAGCGGAATTTTTCGTTGCTGAGTTGTTGTTTTTACACAAACAAATTTGCGACATAAAGGGTCGGATGTTTCCTGATGTTAGAATCTGAAAACAAGATATAGAAAATCAAATCTGTGATAATCTGGTAAAATTAATCTATTATTTAATAAGAACTAATTTTGGTTTTCAAACTAATCATTTTGCCTTCATGGGGGTCATATGAGGAATTTTTCAGCTTGTAATGAGTATCAACCGAAATTAACATAGCTCTAAAATCAGATATCCAAATTGACTTTCTCAAATATTGAAAGCTAGCTTTTGTCCGGTTTTTGTAAATCGTAATTTATGGGCGATCATTGCTGGCTGAAAATCACAAGGGCACTTTACCTGGTATCCAAAAAAGGTGTCAGCTTTGATCAAGGCTAGCGCTGTGAGTCTCACTTAAATTTATACGAAACAACTTGTAAAATATTTCTCGGTAGCCGAATTAAAAATTGGTACCTAGTTTGTTATTATTTGTGCATCGAAAAATTAATTCTGAAAGTTCAAATTTGCTCCTAACTCCAAACCAGAAGTCTATGAGATTTTGGTCTAAACTGCGTCTTTGGTCTCCTAAATTCGTTTCATGAAATGAATTTAATGTTGCTTGGAAACACACTCTGAAAGAAATCCAAAAACTGAACACTAAACGCTTATTTATTGATGCAGCCACTGTGAAGTGCTTTCTCTTCTTTCATCATTTTTACCGAAAATCTATCAAAATGACAATTTTAGTTTTCAGAAAAGTTAGTCATGGACAACTGATTTTCAAGATCCTTTTTGGAATCATTCTTATTCCGAAGTGTTTTCAAAAACGAAGTATGTTGTCTGGAACTCCGCCGTGATTCAGAAAATCCAACAGCACGATCCTTTAAGAGCGTAGGCCAAAATTACAACCTCTGGTTTTGAGTTGGAGGCAAATTTAAACTTTGATATATATATATATATATATTTCTCTATTTTTCGATACTATATAAATATATATAGTATCAAAAAATAGAGAAACTATTGGTATAAAAATGAATTTCATTCTGCGATGCATCGAGGCAGGAACCACGGAGCTATACTGGATTTCAGACTCCCCTGGGTTTTTTCCATAAAAATACAGCATGGGCAGCTCATTTCTGCTTTGCCTTCATTTTTCGTAGCAAAGAACCTAACTTCCGAGAATCAAGCTTTTCGAAGAAAAATTTTCAAAAATATTTTTCGCAATTACTAGTCTATTTTTATTTGTTTATTTATTATACTTAGTAAATAAATCATAATTTTCAACAGCAATAAACTAATAACTTTGTATAAAGGTTAAATGACGAAATTAATGTTCAAAAAAGTAATATTACAAGTCATTAATTAAAACAAGTAACAGTTTATCAGCAAAATTAAAGGTATTAGGGACAGGAGAAATTAAAAGGGTATTCAGAAAAAATTGGGGGTCTTTAAATTTTTAGAAGCTCGTTTTTGCAAAATATTTTGCGGCTAAAAAGTGCAATCCATCAAAAAAGGTGACCGACAATGGACCTTCAAGTTATTTTGCAGATATTAGTGGGGGTCTTTCTATGTCAAATCAATTTTTCCTCCTCCACCCCCCATATTTAATGATCTGTCCCTAAAGTTAGCTCGTTTACTCCTGTATAAAATAAACGCATTACATAAACAGATAAACAGACACACACTTGTGTTCGATTTATTGCTAAACAAACAAAAGAGAAAGGAGTTAATCGATTTAAAACCAGAGACACGAGAACATTATATTATATAAAAAAAACCTTAATTCTGTTTTATTGTACGCAAATCCCACCACTTATTTGTTCTCGTTGCTGAATGAAAACAACTTGTAATCTTTTCCGTTTTAAGGGAATTGTCATCAAACACGGTGAGGGGGTGGCGGAGACATTGGGGGTCTTGACATTTTTTTAGTCTGAAAAATGTTTTTCCGTCAAAACGGGAAACTTTCAAAAAAAGGTGACTGACAAGAACGGGTCTTCACTTCACCTTATTTGAGAGATATTGGGCAGGTCTTGAACTTCTTTGAAATATAAATCAGTTTCTCCTCCATCCCCCTTTGCCAGCGCCATTTTAAATGGCCGGTCCCAAAATCTAACGTATAAAATATCTTTTTTTTAAATGCATAATTATTACCTAAGATAAACTATTTTCAATGTGAATTTGTTGGTCTTTCATTAACAAAAAGTGCCCCTATTTACGCAGAGCTTAACAAAAACTACGCAAAGCTACATTAACGTTGAAATATAAACATGAGCATTACACAGCCTAAACTTCATTAAAACTATGTTAGAAACTATACAACATAATCCTAGAATAGTTTACTTAGTCGTTCTCGTTAATATGCCATATCTAAAGATATGTTTGTCTTGTTTGTAAGACTTCCAAAACGTTTGTAAGTAGCGTTTTCAAAACCTTACTACGCAATGCTACTAAAAATTACTGAAGCAAAATATCTAAATAAAGTTATTATTTTCATTTCTCTTGTTTGTTAAAGTTCATACGGCTATTTGTTATTGTTTCTTCTAAATGTAGGTCCCTTTTATTGTTTGATTTTTGATTGAAAGTTTTTTGCTTTCGTTCCATTTCAGATCAAGTCACAGAGCACTGCATGAGGTATACAGTCAGTTTCTCGAGATTTTTCAAACATGAAGTGATACTCCCCCTGCTCATATTCCTACGTCGAAATGATGATTACGAATGTTTCTGAAGACCTGTGTTAGAAATTTTCAGAAATTATGAGCAAGATATATCCTATCACCCATGCCATGATAAATTCGCCATGCACCTTTTTTTCATTCTACTGTTCAGTTTTGGCTTCGATCGAGGGCAAATGTCGTCCGTTTGCAACAGGCTTTTTTGTATCTTTTCCGTTGTCATTATCGGCCCTTTTCTCTTCTTCCTTGCTTGTGGCTGCACATGAGTGATCTAACTTAGCCATCATGGTTTCTCCAACGCAGCTAGATCTTTTTGATTTATTCCAAAGACTTAGAAGACTTCTGCTTTGACTATCAATGCTTGATTTTCGTCTCGACAGGAAAAGGCGCCTGCTGAAAGAGCCTGTTAAACTTCTTCCCAAATCACCTCCTTGATTTCTTTGCGTGATGTATTTTCGGATCAACTTTTTGCAGCCGTTTCGAAGTTTCCTTGTAAACAGAATGTAAACAATAGGGTTGAGACTACTCAAAACCCATGGGACCATCAGCAAGAACCATTCGTAGATTGGAGCCAGATATTCCGACCTGCCGCTAAGTTCGTCTGCCCATAACGTGCCAAAGTAAAACCCCCAACCAGTCAGGAACGGTACTAGGATCAACATGAAATTGGCTGCAACTTTTGCTTCACGAAGTTGCACGTTTCTTTTGTTTTTCCTGAATTTTTCTGTATTTTTGCCGAGGTTTGAGTGCAAAGATATGTTCAGGTTATTTGATAGCGTCATAACTCGCAGCGACGTTAAAATGATTACGGCATACGAAAACACCACTATGCCGCACGGTACGACAAACCCGACAATATAACAAACAATTAGAACTGTGTACGTGTATGCTTTATTATGTATTTCAATACGGAGGATGCTCAATGTGAAGGTTATTGCAACGTATATCCATATTCCTTTAATGATGTATAAAGCGCGTTTCCGGTAAAATATTTGGTCGTAGCGAAGCGGTCGCACCACAGCAAGATATCTGTCAAAACTGACCGCGGCTATGCTCATAATCGAAACAGGAGCGACAACGTAGTCGAGCGATGCAAGCACAAAATGTGTTAGGCCATAGTTTACACCGAGTGCTTCGCACACTAGGTATCCTGTCATGGCTAACATCATTGTTAGATCTGCCACTGCGAGGCTGCAAAGCAGATAATTTGTGGCGTGGTGCAAGATGCGTAACTTAGAAACTGCTGCAATTATCAGGCCGTTGCCAATGACGCCAGGTATGATCAAAATGGCGCCAAATACGAACATGGCCGTGCGTAAAGGATGATGGTCATCTTCCTGAAACATTTGCTGCATGTTTATTGTTGTCGTGTTTGTTTTGTTATTTGTTATGTTATCGATAGTCGTATGTTTATTTGAGTTCAGTGCAATGTTTGCTAAGTTTGTCTGCATTCCAGCAAGAACGCTCAAAGTCGAGATCGGCATTTGTGTATTTGAAAGCAATCCAAATGTGGTTGTATTAGTTGTTCTTCCAAGCATTGTTACTTTTTCTAATTTCCTTCTCAATTAAATCTCCCATTCATCGCATGTTCCAATGCAATCCAACTCTACAGTTAAGTTACACCATGCATTTGCCAAAAACGCATCAAATCTACGAAAAGAAGAAAGCGTCTCGTTTAATGATGCGAGGAAGTTTGTTGGTGTTCCACACGACTCATTGCTTGGTTCATTGCTCTTTTCAAGCTCATACAGAGCCCTTTACCGCCACTCGCCCTTTACCGCCTATTTCTCGATAAATTCGCAGAATCTGAACAAAAACCTTAAAGGTATGAATTATTTTGAGTCATCAAGATATTTTGTTTCTATTTATCTCGAATTAATCTTTCCATAAGTGTTCTGAAAGAATTCATTTTTCGTGCATTATACGAAGGTGGAAACAGGCGATCGGTGACGATGATGGGCGAGAGGACTCTACTTCTTAACATTTGAAACGTACGGAACGAAATCAATATTGAACAAAATAAAATTTAAATGAATAACCCCCGGGGGGGGGGGCACTTGGTATGTTGAACACCCGGGGATGTGCCTGCCAATAGGGTTTCAATTTTGGTAAAAAATTCCAGGACAGGATTGTCTGTTTCGTTTATTTATTCCGGGACAGGTATATGAATGGGGAT
>JAYJMH010014499.1:0-21862 GCA_036873815.1 Phacellophora camtschatica
AAAAATGTCATTTGAAGAAATTTAAAGAAATTTGGAAAATTTTCAATACGAGGTCGCTTAGTTGAAAAGGTGTATTGATGCCTTAGTCACGTTAAAAAGCAAATCTTTATGAGGATCATCGATCCTCACAACACGCTGTTGGTCCCGAGTTTGCTTGGTGTATTTAACGTGTATTTTAACGTGTGTTGGTCCTGTGTATTTAACGTGTATTTTAACGTGTATTATAACGTGTAACGTGTATTTTTCTATGCCCTTGCAAAGCAAAAATAAAATCTTGAAATAAGAGTACTTTAGGTGGTAGGTCAGCTAATTATCAATTCAGACTTGCTTAACTCAAATTCCCGGAAAAGTTAAAACTTTTTGTACATTATTTGTAATCTTCCAATGTTGATTTAAATTTGTTTGTCTGAAAAACTCGCCATTTCGAGAAACTTTTTGTACCCTTTGAGAGTTCAAGATATCACAGGGTTTAGTAACAGAAAAATCTTGTAAAACATAAAATTAACAATACAATTTACCACTGTAAAGAATAGATTTTAACATCTTCAGCGCCAAGCAAATCACAATGAAAAACTCATAAAATTTTGCTGTATTTGTTTATTTCTATTTTATTGAGTTCACTCAAGAGTGGGAAATCTTTTCTTTTAAATGGCAAATCGCACTGTCATGTTTGAAATCCCTTGAGAGTGGGGTTCAACAGTATTCTTATTTTGTACAAAATTGGAATGGAAGTTTCGAATATTGAGTTTTGAAACATTTTTTCAACCTAGGTTTGCTTTTAATTGATTTGAAAGAAATATCAGATTAGATATCTTGAATTTGTAGATTGAATACTATTCTTGCGGGGATGATGTGCTTCCTGCACGTATAAAAAGGTGTTAAAAATTTATTTTTCGCGTAGGAAAAAGCTAAGGATGAAGAAAAAATAAAGAAAATTCGACTGAATGAAGTATTCAGGTATTGAGTTCGTTTCCATTGCTAGATCAATTTGCATAAATGTTTTGTTTTTTACATATTTGGAACTATTGTTAGATCTTTTGTTCAGTAAGTAAATTATAGTCTTAGTTTCTTATAAGAAACAACATATTTGGAACTAGGCTATTGTCTACAAACAATATGCTATTGTTAGATCTTTTGTTCAGCAAGTAAAGATGGTCTTGGTTTCTTATAAGAAACATAAGAAACTAGGCTATTGTCAACAAACAATATGCTATTGTTAAATCTTTTGTTCAGCAAGTAAAGTATGGTCTTAGTTTTTTATATAAAACAATATATTTGGAACTAGGCTATTGTCTACGAACAATATGCTATTGATAGATCTTTTGTTCAGCAAGTAAAGTATGGTTCCAGTTTCTATAGGCGAGTCTCTACTGTATGTTATCCAAACCTTTTTTTCTTTGGATCACACGATGAAACATTTAAACATTTGGATCATTTAAACATAGTACGTATCTCTAATGATATTTTTATACCACCTTAGTTTATTGAAACTATTTCGTGTCATGAAATTTACATTTATATTCATTGCTATACTTTGCTTGAGGACTAACGTCGTGAAAAAATATGCACTTTTTAGGTTGAAAACTTTAAACAAAGAATTAAAAGAGGAGCAAACAAAGAAAGAAGAAAATCAAAAGAAAAAAGAAGAAACGTTTTTAACTCATAAAGATAAACCCAAGAGGCTTGGTAAACGAAAGTATCTTTTCAATGGTTATATCTAAGACTTCCTTGTTTCAAATTGATAAATTAATCAATTAGCACAGGGCAGCAAATGTGTTGATGGATAGCAACTTAATTCAGACTTTCATAACACTATTGAACAAAGCTTGTTGTGAAAATGAATATTTTTGAACAAACGGAATTTTAAATGCTGCTGATTTATTTAGTCATACTCTCAACGTCTAAATTTATGCAAACACAATAAAGCAAAAATACTTCATTAAAGCAAAATGTTTTGTTTGAGAATTAAGATTGTTGGTCAACCATTACATTACATGGTTCTTTGGCAACATGTCTCCATGTGATTGTTGGTCAACCATGATTGTTGAGAATTTTGAAAATGAATCGCACGTGAAACATTGGCGAAAGATATTTAAGATAAGCGACTTTTGTTGCGAATACTTTTGCTGTAGTATAATTTATTTATGTGCTGTGTGAATTATGACATATGTCATAAATTATAGAAGCTGACTGCATAGTTTATCTATTTTGATATTCTTTAATTGTTTATAAATTGTTGGTTGTTTTGGTGGACAAAGGTTTGGTAACCAAACAATATAGCTACTGTTGCTTTGAAATTTTTCAATTCTTCAACCGGGGGGGGGGCACTTGACTTCATTTTAGTAGGGGTGTGTGGACAATTTTTTTTTTTTTTTTACCCATTCATAGTTAATTGCGTTTTTTTGAAAATCCATCTATAGGTAATAAAAATGGCTACTTGGAAAAAGATTGTAATTGTTAAATTTCTCTTAACGCTAGCTTAGATATGAAGAACCGAAAATTGATTTTCAGCTGAGCGAAGATTTGACAGGATCATTTAGAGAAGTCAAGGTATGTAGAAACAGTGTAACTTGTGACCTAGAAATGTGGCCTATGACCTGAAGATGTTACTTGTATGAACTAAACTTGCGACCTATGACTTTGATTTGTGACTTGTGACCTAAATATTTTTGATGAGAATTTTAAAGTCTGTACGGTACAAGATTTTCATTTTGCATTACAATTAACGTATAACAACATAAAAACATCAAAACGATTTTTATAAATACATATTTTAGAATTGGTAATTTGTTTTTTCTGCAGCCAGAAGGAGATCCATTTGTTGACAGAATGAAAAGCTTTGAAAAAAGAAGCCTTATTGAACCACGCAAAAGAGTTCTGTGAGTATATTTCTGAAGTTGCTAATTTTTTTCAATTTTCTGATTATTGCAAGAAACAGGTTGAAAATACAGGGCTCCTGTGCTTTCGAAAATCTTTAAGATCTTGTTATTGTGTCATTGAAGAGTATTTGTAGACGCTAAAATAAAATTTGTAAGCTGCATTGAATTGTAATTTTAGTAATTTTTATAGGCACTAACATTTGGTAAAATTAAAGGAAATATTGGCAATTTATCGGTATGGTTTTAACATAAAGCATCACCAACCCAGATTGACACAGCTGTGGTACTGTTTGTTTCATTGCTTTGTTGATTTAATGAATATTTATTTTATTTTCTTATCAACAGTCCTCACAGAAAATACAAGGAAAAGTTTGTCGAGAAAAGATCGCACAAAACGCCAACCATAAAAGATTTTGGAGCAAAAACGTAAGTCCGGACTTGTAATTTATTGAAGATTATTCTGGGTATGAATATACAGACAATGGTTATGAAAATACAGTATATTCTATATATCAATGGTTCTATAGTGGCTTGATCGAATGCCAACAGTTTTTTAACTTACTTACGACTATTTTGGGAGCTCAGTTTTAAACAATTCTCGTTCAGGCTTATTTCAATGCCTATAAAATTAATCATATTTTTTAATCCTGTTAGTCTATGTGTATATATATATGATACAAACATCTTTGTCTATATGTATAATTAGTCTTGGTGTATCTGTATGCCAGTGAATTATACAGAACTGAACTGTAAAATTGCGACAATTTTACGGTCAAATCCCTTATAATCTTTCAAGGTTTAAACGCTGATAAAATCATTTGTAGTTAGGAAAAAATAATGGAAATTCATAGATTGACTAACTTTTTCATTCCCAATCCGAATCTCAAGTCAAAAAATTAATATCTTGAACTTTTGAAAGATTCCCAAAATGGCGGACTTTCGTTAAAGTGGTGTATTGTACAAGCCCTTTATTTTCAGAAAGATTCTTTGACCGACAGGAAAAAACTGATTTAATAGAGCATGCGCATTAACAACCTTTTAATGCAATTTCTCCTTCCCAATGATGTTTTTACCTTCGTGCAGCGCAGCAGATTTTGATGATCTGTTTTTGATTTGTTTTATGCTGGGATCAAGCTTGATTGGTTGTAAGATAATTGAACTGGTTTCTTGAGCACTCAGTTGTTTTTCAAAAACAAATTTGTAGTATTTAGAAGAGCTGTGGTTCGTTTGAGGTTTTTTGATTACTGGTTACAATTTTAAATAGTCTTTTTAGCAGCCTTTAATTTCTGTAGCAACATATTCTGAATATTTTGTTCTAATTATTTTGTACTGCGCATGCTCTATCACTTTTTGAAAACAAACGGTTTTCAGGTTTTCCCCCGAAGAAAACTTATTCAAGTATCCTCAACAAGAATATTGAAAAGGCAGTACCGAAAAGGCTTCTTCCAGTACTGCTGACTCAAAATTTGCCATAAAAATTATTTAAAGAGTAACATTATGTCCTTTTCACTTTCATCAAAATCTAGGCACATCCACATCATTTCATCGTTCAACTGCTCTTTGTCGTGAAGTACCATAAACATTTGCTGGAATAGTTTACTGGAATGGTTTAGTGACAATTTTTTCAGCATCTTCGGCGTGTTTTGTGCCAATTCCCACGGCAGGTGTGCCGAGAACATCTCTTCCGCAATAAGTTAACTTTTGGAGAAAAAAATTTTATGTAATTTGTAAAAATAATTAAAAAACACAACAGAAAATTGTTGATTTACAACAAGGTAGAAATTGCTGATTTACAAAATGGCAGAAAGTGCTGATTTACAATATGGTATAAATTGCTGATTTACAAAATGGCAGAAAGTGCTGATTTACAACATGGTAGAAAGTGCTGATTTACAACATGGTAGAAAGTGCTGATTTACAACATGGTAGAAATTGCTGATTCACAACATGGTAGAAATTGCTGCTTTACAACATGGTAGAATTTGCTAATTTACAACATGGTATAAATTGCTGATTTAAAAGATGGCAGAAATTGGTAATTTACAGCATGGTAGAAATTGCTGATTTACAACATGGTAGAAATTGCTAATTTGCAAAATGGTATAAATTGCTGATTTACAACATGGTAGAAATTGCTAATTTATAGCATGGTAGAAATTGCTGATTTACAACATGGTAGAAATTGCTAATTTGCAACATGGTATAAATTGCTGATTTACAACATGGTAGAAATTGCTGATTTACAACATGGTAGAAATTGCTGATTTAAAACATAGGAAATGGAAGAAATTAATTTTTGACAAGAAATCTTATTTTAAGAATGAATACAAACAGATGAGAACAAGCTTCTCTGATGTTCAAGGAATTATTGATTAATTTAATAATCCCAAGTTATTTAAGTTGTCAAATTGTGAACAAGAAGTTTGACTGTCAAACTGTCAATGGGTCAACTTTTGAATGAATTTTCTCATGTAAACGCAAATCAATTGGATTCTTGGAGCAGTAGTGGAGAACGCGTGCGCATTGAAGCCTTTAAATTGGAGAATCAAAATGGCGTCCATGTTGGAAGAGTCGAAAAGAAGATAATTTTGGTTGATGAAAGAGATAATATGCTTTCAGCAAAGATGGCGGCAGCAACTTAAATTCGCTGATGAGAAATCAATTGACCCAGGCCTTCGCAGCCAACCTACCATGTGTCAACTTCCTCCGCACCTCAAAGCTGTCCCGGGTTCATGTGAAGCAAAACATTTTTCAGTAAGGAGAGTTGACTTAACCCGGGGTGAAAACGGGCCTTTAGAAATGAGCACATATTAATATTTTAAAAATAAAACACTTACTACAAACAAAAACTTACCTTAACATTCAATAAATTTTGAAATCGTGGGTTTATGAACGACCACGCCCCCATGTTTTGATGTTCTTCCTGACACCATAGAAAATCTAAAATTAAACAAAAACTTTTAACGAAAAGTACTTTTTGTAATGAAATAAAGTTAAAGATTGCAATCTTTTAAAATAAAACCTATTAAAAAATTATAACGATATACAGCTACACATATTTTTGATAGGAAACCTGTACTGGAGCAGTTGAAAAGTTAAGAAACTTTAGTGCAAATATTATTTCTCATCGTAATTTTGTATTCATAGGAAGTGATGGAAAACAGACATAATTTTAACCTGAGATGCTAATCATAATTACACGTAAGTGCTTCAGGACGTTTTCTTGTGTTTATTTAAATATTAATTACTGCTATACTGCACTAGTTACTTCAAATAAATTTACCAAGTTTTTATAGTTACCTTAAAACATGACAGTGTATTTGTGCTATCGTGTTTACCTTTCACTGTCCAAGAAACTTAAAAAACTGTTACGAAACTTTCAGTACTAAATTGGTGCAAATTAAGAAAATTTCCGTACTGAAGCGCTTTCTAAGTTTCTCAGATAAAAACATGTGTGCACTGACAAATCTTCTAGAAGAATGGTTTCCTTCCGCTGGGCAGCCGTTTCTTCCCAGCAGCTAAATCATTTTTTATAAATAGTAAATAAAAACTTGGATTTATAAAAATTCGGGATTTAGTTATGATGCAAACAAAAACTGCTTTTTTGTATTACAAAATAAATATTGATAGTAAATTGTGTGATGAAGCAAAATAGGCACTTATTTATAAAATTATTGCGTGAACCAATGTAATTAGGATCTGTAGCAGCAGCGAAACGAGTCATATGTATCTTAAACTAAATGTTTCTTATTAATGCGACTGAAAGCAATAGCTTACATCATGGGCTGCATATATTTCAGCCATCTTTACCTGTTCTGTTTGATCTTTGCTCAATTCGATTCAACCTTAATTTAATCCAAATGTCATTTCGATTGGTCGATTTTATCCGGGAGGTTTTGGTTCGCAAGCCGAATTCGGATGAAAAACAAAACTTGCGAACGCTTCAAATTCGCATGCGAACGTTCGGAAGCGATTTGCGAACGTTCGCATGCGAGTGGTGAACAATAGATTCGTTTGCAATTTACGAAATACGAACGAGTGGAGATGGACCTTTAAAGCCTCAAAGCACATATAAAATCTTGTGAATCGTAAAACTGTATGACATCCTATGATGCCTCACCCATTCTTGAAGCAAATTATGACAATAAAACATTTAACTCGTCCCAAAAAATCCTAAAATCAAAAGTATACAAACAAGTAGCTGAATTAAACACGTAAATTTTTCTCATGTTTTACCTTTAACATGTGGATATTTCTTTAATTCTTCTTTTAATCGTTCGGCAGGAAATGGTACTAATTCCTGAAAAAACACACAGACACAAAAATATTTAATTATTATACTGAACACTTTAACAAATTTGAATATTTTAAAGCTGTTGCTTACACTATTTAAAACTCAATTCGTTCATTCAAATGCATAAACCATTGTTCACGAATCATATGTTAAAGAACATACTGGTGATCTTAGAATTACAGTTACATCCGCTTTCTCGATTGCCCTTTTACATCTCGAACATTTGTTATCATGAATAAATTTCCCTATTTTGAATTTTGAATAAATTCCCCTATTTTGAATTTTGAATAAATTTCCCCTCGCAAAGCTTTCTCTTTCGAAAGGCCCGTTAATTCAAACATTCTTCATCTCGAACAGATTTCAATTTCCCATAAGACTTCGAGATAGCGGATGTCAACTGTAACAGCTAAGCTTTTCACTCGGGAAAGGCAGGAACATATGTCCTATTGCTAAACCACGTGATAATACACAGGAAAGGAAGATTTTGCAAAAATAGCACCAGTGGCTTTTGATTGACAGGTCATTCAAAGTGATTAGCTATTGAAGACAAAGGGAATTCTTTTAAGCTAAAAATCAAAACAAACAAAGCCGCAAAAGTTGCCCTGAAGCCTGTCTTGCTGTGCACGCGAAAATTGGCTATTAAGAGAAGTCATGAGTATGAATCTAAAGAAGAACGATAAATATAAATATCTACCTCTGCGATTATTTTTATCTAGCTCAGGCAAATGCAGACCGAGTATCATATAAATTTCTGACATTTCAATGCAAGTTAATCTTTTGAATGAAGTTTAATGAAGTCTTACCCCCTGAAAATGAATTCAGGGGGGACGTGAAATAGTTAATGATAATTAATTTACCTCTATTCGAACAATAGCTGTATCTTTAATGTTGCCAACAATCCTTTGTTTAGCTAATGCATAATAATGTTTTCCACTGCAGAAAATCACTTTAGTGATGTTATTTAAATTTGTTGTCGCTGTGTCTGGTAAAACTGTATTGAAGAATGTTCCTTCTGACATTTCCTCCAGAGTTGACGAGGCGGCCTAAGAAAATACGAAATAAAAACATTATTTACTTCAATAGATTTCAGACGTGTCTTGCAAATCCGTAAGGATATGCATCCACTATCTGATACGCATGGACTATTTAGATATGTCTTATGTATCGAATAAAAATGTTTAGTATACATCAACATAAGTCTCTATTTGTCATGTGTAAACTATTTCGACATGTCTTGTAAATTTTTTTCTTGCCGCGCAAGATAAAATAGTTAGGGTAATATTCCATGCATACAAGATTATTATTAAAGTATGCATGAATTTGCGTTAATCAATACCACGTAGACATTTTAAACTAATCCAGATTATCCAAAGTTGAATTACAATTGGTGAATTCAACAGATCGAATTCATTTGATTGGTAGAAAATTAATTTGATTGGTTTAACTGTGTCAGTGTGAAAGCGGTATTAGTCTTCATTTTCAAGAAAAATACTGGTAACAAATCAAAGATCACAAAGAAAAAACAAAACAAAATATAATAAACAATAATACTCACAGACATACGCAAAATGAGTTTTGGTGATGCAACGATAAGTGGTTTTCTATAATCGCGCACAATCTACAAAACAACAAGTCGAGTTGCTGTTTAGTTTCGTCATAAAGTCACAGTCACAGCTATATTTTTAAGTTTTGTTATACTCATTCGACAAATTTAGGCTCTTTGAACAATGATGCAACGCAAGGCAAAGTATAAATATAAGAAATCAATAAAAACAATTTGAATAAATACTCTATTAAAAAGTTTCAAATTTATGCCCTCGCATAAGACCCGGCACGAAATTCGTACCGGCGTGAATATCTACAGGGTCTAGTTAGACTAACAAATATAAGGAAAACACCCCAGTTTATAGAAAACCAACACGAAGATCTCGAAACAAAACATTTCAAGTTTCTCACAAGGCAAAAATGTAGAAACGGAATTTGTCCATCCCGACAAAAAATGTTGTGCATTTATAAGAGTCAAGTCAGCACGAAATCAACAGGGTGGAATTTTGTAAAACGAAAGATTGCGGTTTCAAACATGACAATGCGATTTGAAAGAATAGATTTCAGACTCCGTGCCCATTAAATTAAATCAAAACAAGCAATGACAGCTCAGCAAAACTTTATGATTTCGTTTGTTATGATTTGCTTGGCTGCGTCGAAGGTGTGAAATCTATTATTCACAGTAACCAATCGCATTGTCAAGTTTGAAACCGCAATCTTTTGTTTTACAAAATTCCCCCTTGCTCACGAAATCTCATGCTGGTACGATATACGACATAATATCCATCTCGGCATGAATTTGATGTCGGGTAAAGGACTGATGTAAAGGGCTGATGTAAAGGGCTGATGTAAAGGGCTTCATATTCTGTGAAATGAGGTACAGCAACTGCAGCGTAACAAAGAAGCTGCAAAAGAGGTAGCGTAACAAAGAAGCTGTAACAAAGGTAGCGTAACTAATTTGAACGTAACAAAAATGGAGTAACAAAAGTAAGCGTAAAAAATATGGCGTAACAAAAGTAGCATACCGTATTTTCTCCAATTAACGCCCCCTATCTTTTAAACGCCCCTCTCCAATAAACGCCACGGGCAATTTTTTTAAAGTGTTATAAAAGCTTCTCTTTTTTAAACGCCCCTGTTGCAATAAACGCCCCCTCAAAATCATCTCTCAGGGGGCGTTTATTGGAATATTGTCCAAAATGTATTTCCTAAAACAATAAGACCCAGAAAAAGGCTTGAACATGTTTATAAATGGTAAAGATCAGATGAGATCGATATGTTTAAATGTATTTATTTCAAAAATTGTACACCGGAAACATTCGATACACTTTTTTCTCCTGGTGTTTGTTAATAAACGCCCCCTCTAAGAAAATACGGTAACTAAATTTGGGCGTAACAAATATGGCGTAAAATCCTTGTAAATACACCACGCAACCCACGTTAGTTAGTTACGAGAAAATAACACGTTTCAAACACGTCACATGTATTTTAGATTTTATCAACAAAACATTTTACGACCAACTATTCATGTTTCCAGAGTAACCTCGAGTCTAACACCTCGTAAAAATATTTCTTAAGAGCACGTATGCAACTTCAATCTTCATCATCTTTGTCATCTACATCATTTGAACAAATTCAATCAGCTCTTTGAGCATAAATTTACAACAGTAAATATAAACGCTTAACAAATCATTGAAATAATTACAAAAATAAGTTTATCTTGCACAAGAGGGGAAAAAATATACGAAAAGGCCTAAATTGAGTCAAAAGTGGGATGAAACATCTGCTTCTGATCAAATATTTAGAAATGTTAAAATCAAAGTAAAAATTTAATGGCTTATTCGATGATTAAGATTGAATGATTCCACGTTTTGTTTGATAATCTATTATGGAAATCTGTAATCGTGAAGGAAATCAAGATAGTGTTTGGAATTTTGATTATAAATATGAAGGAGGATGGAAAATCAAAAAGATTGCAATAAAATTGAAGCAAGGTCACAGAGAGATTTTTTCAAGTAAAAGCAATAATTTATAAGCTAATCTCCAAGAAATTAAAGAAACATTAGCACCGATAAGAAATATAAACAGTTATTAGCTTTTCAAAAAGTTGACTGGTTGTTGATAAGCGTTGTATAATTTGTGACGCAAGCAAATGACAGGTGGCAGTTCTTTAAGTATAAAATATGAATAAACGTGACAGTCACTCGTATTTTAAAGGAAGGAAGTCAAACAAGGAAAATCAAAAGTGAGCAGCGAGGAAACAAGAAAGAAGCCTCTTTATAATTGAACAAGATAGACACAAACAACGACAGACAGAAAAGAAGAAAAAGAAAATTTCTAAAATAAAAACTTCGGAACAAAACTAGCTGAATGAAAAGGACAGAAATTTGTTGTCAAGTTTCAAATCTCCAAATTAGAATTGTGTGAACTTTCCCAACTTCAAACATCTGACGATATATTCCGAACAAAAAGATAGAGAATGAACTGGATTCACTGGGTTACATTGGAATTTAAACAAGAGTCATACCCTCTTGCACAATGAATAACTCAACTCAGGAATTATGCGTTTTTCTCAGCGTTTTAAAAGTTTCAATTCCATCAACAGCAATCAAAGCAACAGCAATAACCACATCAATCATAAACGGCATCACCGCATTGTTGGCAATATTTGGTAACAGCCTAATGCTATACATATTTTGGAATTTCAGAAGGCTACAAACACCATCAAATCTTTTGCTGGCCAGTCTATGTATTACCGATCTTATTACTGGATTGATAGTGCAACCTTTGACAATAACGAGACGAATTTTAGAGGCATGGGGTGCTCATAATTGCACAATTCGAGCACTTTGTGCTTACCATGCCTTCCTCTGTATTACAGCTTCTATACAAAACGTGGCAATAGTGAGCATAGATAGATGCATTGCAATCAAATTTCCTTTCAAATACAACAACATTGCAAGTATCAAGCAATACCTAATAATTGTTGGTATCGTATGGTTGGGATGGGCATTGTTTACTTTAATGCCATTCGTGGATGTTCTCGATGCTTCCAGTTTTTTTATTGGAATTGCGGCGATGATATGTATAAACATAACAGTGGTTCTTGCATGCTATGGGCAGATATTTCAAGTAGTTTTAAGCCATAGAAAGCGCATACAGCAGGAGATTCCAAAACAATATCATCTCTCAAGAGGAGTAGACAACAGAGTAAATAACACTAACACAATAGCTATTGTTATACTTGTAATGTTGATATGCTATTTGCCTCTGCTTCCATTGTTAGCTTTCAGAGGTATCGTCGGAGATAGCGTGGACGTTGTGCTTATCGTAGATGCGTGGGCAGACGTGTTCGTGTACGCCTGCAGTTCAGCTAACCCAGTGATCTACTGGTACAGAAGTAAAGAGATAAAAAACAGCATCCATTCGGTAATTCGTAGATGGTGTCTAAAGAAACGAGGAATAGTTTCACAAGCATCGAAGAGAAGTGGAGAAACTGCAGCCGTGGTTTCTGTATCTTACAAAAAAACAGAAGATATTCAAAGAGCTATCAAAGAACAGTTCAGACAAATATGAAAGATAGTATTTGAACAAGCGTGATCTGAAAATATACATGGCGAAATCTGCCTACAAATAAATTCATTTATTAAAGCGGAGTATGGGAAGTAATATTATATATTTATTGAAACTCACGTAGAAAACAGGTAGATAATGAGTCCTATAACACATCTCCAGTAAAAGCACAGTTTATAAGATTTAAAAAATCGAGTAGTGTGATTCAATTGTCTGATGATCGCTGTATAGCGTGAAACTCGGAGTAACAGCAAAAAATGTAGTCATTCTTATTGTCTCACTCTTATATTATTATTATATATAAAGTGAAGTACGTTACATTTGCTGTTCTGAAAAACTTCAAATGTTCAAAAAATAAGTTTATTTCGTTTAATTGTCTTTTTCACTTCTTTCATTATTATTTTTTTTAAATAAATATCCAAAAACATTGCTTACACACACTGACGTTTTACAATCACTAAAGAACAAGAATCCTAATTATTGTTGCTGATATTTTTCTGGTTTCTAAACTTACCTGTCTCCTTAGCAAATGAAAATATTGTGCTGAAGTTGTAGGGTGAACCACTGACATATTGACGTTGTCTCCATCAACTGCATCTTCTTTGCTGTCGGACACCTAAAAAAAATATGATCAGACAGTCAACATTAATATCTAAATATCTAAAGTGCATGGGTCTGGTCATGTAGATTAACCTAAGGCCACAGGGTTGCCATGTAGTAACAAGCTCCCTGTGGTATCGTTATTTGTAAACCGTGTTAGTGATGTAAATTTTAGAATGGATATAAAATATTTTTTTAATATCTAAATCATTTTTTCATTTGTTTAACCAAAATACATCACCCAGTCAAAACGACCATCTTGGATGTCCTAAAAAACTTGTTACAAAATTAAATACTCGTATAGACGAGTTGGGTAAATTTATCAACGTAGCTCTTCGTTGAAAACTAACCTGCAGAAATCTTTCTAATCTACAGGATGAATGCTCCGGACCAGCTCCATCAAAACCATGTGGCAACAAAAGAACCAGTCCACTTTGCAATACCCATTTTACTGAAACACATAATTTGAACATATCAGAGTAAACAATTATTGATTTTAAATAGCATTCAATAGTTTTACTTTGATTAAAAATTGTTCAATAAAGAAAAAGATACATCACTTCTAGGTATGTGAAATAATTATAATTAACTACTAATACTCATCAAATTTCCAATAATCAACATTTAATATTTATTTAAAGGTTCTAATAAATAATATTTATGTATGTGTGTAGTGTGTGTTAATTTGCCACAAACATTACAATCTAAAAACTACAAATCTAAACTTAAATATAAAATCAAACATATTTACATCATTAAAAGTTAAAATTGCAGAAAAACACATCTAAAATGAGTGGCAGGAATAACATCAGACAGGTATAAAGTGACGTTATTTTCATAGTGGTCCCGTTAGAGATGGTTGTTAATACATTATATGATTAATGCTTTTAAATGAAAAAATAAAAAGTAAAAAGTAAAATGAGCAGAATATATTTTTTGGTAAATTTTTGGACGAGGCCAAAAGAAATTTATTATGAGAAGAAAGAAAGATCTCAGTAATCCTCTCATTCTCTCTTCAGATTTTGTGTAAAAATTTCATTGATTTTATGTTTGAAAGCATTTGTAATGTTTATTGACAGTTCGGTTCAGTACCTATAATTCTAAATCTGAAAAGAAGTAAATATGGTTTTTAATCCTAACACCAAGAAGTTAAAACACCCAATCTAAAGAGTATGGACTAAAAATTGTAATCTTACACTCTCCCGCTGAAATGAATGCATCGATGATAATTTGTGCTCCGTTAAAAAAATCTCCAAATTGTGATTCCCAAATGATTAAATTGTTAGGATCATTCAAACTCATTCCGTACTCAAAAGCCATGACTGCTTCTTCGGACAATGGGCTATTTGCTACCTAAAAATCAATGTTATCAATTTGATGAAAGCATTAAATAACACACGATCTGTGTTAAAATGTTTTATGAAATTGAAATTTTATAATAAATTGTTTAATCTTTTTTCACCTCAAGAAATGCTTTTTGATCTTCTGCCATATTGTTCAAAGGAATAACCATTTCATCATTATTCTGATCAATTAACATGCAATGGCGGTGACTAAATGTTCCACGTCCTACATCTTGTCCACAAATTCTTACATTGTAACCTGTTTGATGAATGGAATCAATAGACAAGCAATACATAATAAGGATTGCATGTAAAAAAAAGCAGAAAATTAAATATATATATATATATACATTATAAAGAGCAATTAAGAATGGCATGTGAAAGCAGAAAAAACATATGACTAGAATGTTGGGTTTTTAAAAGTCAAATAATTACATTAAAATAAAACATATTTTGAAAAATATTTTTTAAAAACTATAAATTCGTTAAAAAAAACTAAGTGCTATCTAATGATATTTATTTTTCGCAACGATTGTCTTTCTATTTTCAAAAAAACAAATGAACATGTAAAAGAATCACAGATTGGTTGAGAACACAACATGCATAATAGAAAATAAAAATATGCACATACGTTTGGAGTAACCAATAAATTTCTGATCATTGTAAACAAGTGTATATTCGCAGTTCAAATAGAAATCATTGAAAAAACTTTCAGTAAATACAATTGCCAAGTCAAACTAAATTACCATTATTAATTTAAAATGAGATGAAACTGGGTAACCTTATCTTGGTAACTGCATTTATTGTACTAAAATAAGAATCATATTCAGAATGGACCGTCATCATTGACAATGTGACAATGTAATAAACGTATATCGTGCTTTCAGAAAAGGCCAGTCTTGTAGGCTGCTCGTTCGATCCTAAGATACTTGCGACGAAGTAGTTAATGAAAATGAATAAACTACTTTAACGAAAATGCGCCATTATGGATTTTAACATTTTGCTCAGCAAATTTTTTGACTTCAAATTCAGATTTCTCGTACAAAACTTAGTCAATGTGTGAATTTTCAAATGCCCATCATTAGTTGCTGAATTTTTACAAGAATTTAAAGTTTGAGACTTTATAAGGGATTTGACCTTGATATTTTTCACCCCGGGACAATTGTACGGTCAAACCATTTATAATCTTTCAAGGTTTAAATGCTGATAAAATTATTTGTAGTTATGAAAAAATAATGAAAATTCATATTTCGACTAACTTTTTCATTCCCAATCTGAGTCTCAAGTCACATAATTAATATCTTGAATTTTCGAAAAATTCCCAAAATGGCGGACTTTCGTTATAGTGGTGTTTGACAGGAACGACCCAAAAAAACATGAATTAAACAAAATGTTATGGCTATAATTAACGCACCCTCGTGTAGCAATGATCCGATTGCAAGAGATTCAGCAGTAGCCCAATCAAGGTTTTTTCCTTCATTCAATTTAGTTAGCCTTGCTTCACAATGAGATCTTTGTAAATTTTTATGTATTTTAAAATCCACTGGATATTCAACTGATTTTGATCCAACAAATCGAAGTAAATCCATAGAGCATCCTGCAATATAAAAACAATATCACAGGTAAAAATGAAACTGTTAACGTTATAGCAATTAAAATTCACTTGGTGATGTATTAAGTTAAAATAAAATATATACTTTGGCGAACATTATAATATCAACGTTGAGTTATCTTTTTAAACATTTATGTGAAGATTCCAAAATTAAAATAGACAAATTTCGTTTAACCAATTTTGTTTTTGAAATCTGGAAACAATTTCCTGGGCCTCTTTAATGACCTGTAAAAAATAAACCGACTTTCATTGGCCAATGCCTCGAAGAAAAATAAAATTTATTGATCCCAATTTTGGATCATTTTCAGCAGTTTCAGCATTCTGTTCTTTGACAAACATATTTTTGGCAGACTATTAAAACGTTAAGTTTTTTAAAACTTTATAAAATAATCATTTTGGTTTTTCAGCAGCAGAACAAAATGTTACCCGCCAAAATCAGTATATTTCAAACTACAGCAAATCAAACGCCGCAATATTTTTTACTCATCCAGTAATTGTTTGAAAATCTTGCGAAATAACACTAATTGTAAAAATTACGATATTTTGCTAAATTAGTAAAGCATGATTATACAAGCAATTTTTTGACAAGATTTTAAAATTGAGAATATAATCACATTGAGAAAAGAAATTTGCATCAATAAATACTTCAATTTTAAACAAACTAATACTTATTGAATGAAACATTTTTTACAAATCATTATGGTATTATTTCCAGTAAAACGTTCTGTCTTACCTGTGTTCCAAACTGAAATGGCGTCATCACTAGCTTGTTGGCAGCCACTCCATAATTCCTTGAAATGAACGTTTGCTGGTTTAAAAGAATCAACCTGAGCCAAGGCTGTTGACATTTCATCATTGTACTTTTTTATTTCATCTGATAAAAATTGTTCTGTCACATGACCCTCTTCTATGATTTTCTCAGAATAAAGATCTGGAACTGATTTCCGATCGTGGATAACTCTGTACATCGACGGATTTGTAAATGTTGGATCGTCAAGCTCGTTGTGACCCCTGGAGAAATATAAATACAAGAAGATTAGGCTACATCAGTAATTAAAGTTTAAAGCAAAACTGACTTACTTTTATGTTTAAATTACACCTTGATGAGTATACTTTGTTCAAATACAAAATTGACGAGCACCGTAATAATTCGATTAAGCCCCCCCCTCTCAAATAAGCTCCCCTTCTTGAAAGTGATTTTTTGAATAAGCCCCCCCTCTCGAATAAGTCCCTCCCAATAAAAGGTCGAATTTTGAATAAGAGAGTCCCCGGGGCTTAATCAAATTATTATGGTATTGCTTAAAATAGTATAGCTATAACTTCATAATAGATAACATTCTTATACAATAACGTTGTTTTTAGCATTGTGGCATTGTGATAACTTGCTGCCTAAGGTTTTAAATTTGAGACCAGAATGTCGCTATTTGCACTAAACGCAAATTTTACTATGATATTTTACTATGAAATTATGCATCATTATTCATAGAGGTATAGACACAGGAATAAGCTTTGCATTCGAATTTGAATTCGAACCAAAGATCTAATTAAAAAGTAATATTACAAGAAATCTATAGCCTGTGTTCGTGCTCTACAAGGCGACTTACGACGGCAGAATGATAAATAATTATTACTATTAATAAGTCAAAACATTCTTAATTAATTGATTTCAAAATTTATTGATACTGGTGGTACGCATGGAGCAGTATCAAGTTGTCAACCGTACTCAAATGCCCAGGTAAAAAATGTTAACCAATCTGCAGAAAACATTGTATTGAAGGGTTGAATGTCATTTTCCTGCAGTGCAGCACACCACTCTAGATCATACAAGTGTTAATGCCTAAAACTCTCCTCTGCAAAAATTTGCTTCTTATTGCGCTTGTTTGCCTTACTGGAATTATCTATAGAGGAGAATTAATAAATAGCACTTGTATTTGCATTTTGAGCTGGTTTTACTGAACAAAGACGTACCAAAATATAAAAATCATAGTCATACCATTTTCTAAAACAAAATAGATTGACAATTATATCTTTTCTGTATCTCATCCTGTACTCAAATGCAAGCTTGCATGCCCTTGCCACATCCTATGATAGAAAGAAACCAAACTCAACATTGAGGAATCAATTCACCAGGTTATAATTTTAGGTAAAGTTCCAAATTACATAAAGTAATCTGCATTTTTACAGACGTCTGGAGAAGAGCCAGATATTGTGGCTGCTTCTGAAGAAAAATAGAAGATGCATATAAGATGAAAAATAAAAGATTTAAACAAATTTAGTTTTAGGTGTGAATAGATGTGTGAAGACAAATAATTTCATCATAACTCAAAACAAAGTCTTAAAAATTAACCAAACAGAACATCCATGTAGTTTTATATGTATAATTTAATTTAAAAGATAATGCTATTATGGTTCGACAATAATCTCAAAGCATAAAAATGCTAGTACATATCATATAACCCCGCATATAAGCCATGGGTTAATGAGCAAAAATTCAAGAATATTGAACTTTAGCAACAAGAAAAGTGAGACACTGCAAGTCTTATGGGAAGATACATTTTTTAACTAGACTGCATAATTTTGACTAAATTACATCGTTTACATACATCAAATGACCACATAACATACATAAATATTACTACAGAACATAGTTTTGAGATATTACAAAGCATAGCCACTTAGCCTGCGTGCAGACTCGACTAGTTTGTTGAGAAAAATATTTAGTTGAATTAAAAATAGGAAATTATCTCCCTGGGCCTTTATCCACGGTAGGCTTATATGCGGGGTAATAGAGTAATATTTAACAAAACTAACTTCAGGATAGTCTCCATTAACGTGAATGACTGGACAATCAATAAACTTGATGATGTCACTTGCATTGGATGCAGTACTAAAAAATAAAATAAATATATCATGCCCGAAAATAAGTATACCATTGTATATAAAGTACGTCATTGTAGAAATGTTTTTAAACGTTCCAAATAAGCTTTTGAATACACATTCTGATCACACGTAGCTTTACATATCATTATTTTCACTCTCTGTGTTAATGGCCCAAGGAAGATAAGCTTTACTTCGTCTCGGGTCACGTGGAGACAAAAATCTAAATAGAGACGCATTTCGTGTTGGATTTTTGTGTTCTACAAAGAACATTGAATATGATTGAATGATTAATTGACTGTCTGACCGATTGATTGACATAGAAAATTGATATTGAATTCTAACTCAAGGTTTCGATCTTTCTTCAAAATATAAGTAATGATTAATATTAATTTTTGAATAAGAACTTTCAGATAAAGTATAACTATGAAATGTTTTTCACTGCATTCGTCTCAGGCCATACCATTGAGAAATATTCTCTTCAGAAGGCATAGTGAAGCAAAGTTTTTGCCTTTTATTTCATACATGTAACTATAAAAGCCCTGTTAAAACTTCTAAAACCAACTCAAAGGTTCGCTCCGGATCTAGCTAACCTAGTCAGATTTTTTTTAGCTGATTGATTAAAATGGTCAATTAGCTGTTACCCATTTTAGTTCAGTTCAGTAATTTTTGATCAAAACAACTGCAAATACAAAAACCCGAAAAAGTTAATTAATATTAATAAAAGGACTTTGCTTGAGCAATACATTAATGAATAAGAAAGCTTTTTGTTAAACAAAATTTTGTACAGAAGCAGCTGTCTCAATAGAGTTTTCTATAATTTAAAAGTATTAATTTGCCTGCAGACCAGAATAGGAATAAATCTTAAAATTCGAAAAAATTGTATTAGTTTGATGTTCTTAGCGTTCATTAAAAAATTTGCTGAGCCGGTGCTGCATAGACCGAGTAGAAGCTGTCTGCATACAGGCTCCCTTCTTTGCTAAGATTTTTTATAAAATTATCTTTTTCAGAAAACTTTTGATAAAATAACAAACATAGAGCTATTAAATAAATTACAAAAAAAATAAACTATTTTAGTAGTCTCCGTTTTATTGAGAGTTAACTAGGCCTTCGGTAAATAAAACTAAGACTTGTGAAAAGTCAAGTATTTACCTGGCTCTATCCTTTGGAGTTGTAAATCCAAGCTGGTTGTTTACTATTAAATGAACACTCCCTCCAACATCAAAATGCTGCAAATTTGCCATGCAAAGCGTTTCCATTATAATCCCCTACAAAAACAAAATACGGTAAGCCATTGTACTTGCTGTTATTGATTGTCAATGAGTTTAAATGAAGCTTGAATTAATCAAAATATTGCCAAGCTAATACCTGAGCAGCAACTGCAGCATCTCCGTGAATCTGCAAACACAATACCTACAAAACAAAAAAGGTGAATGCATTTAAATTATCTAACCCTTTCACCCCGAGAAGGACTATACAGCCCACTGTCAAACAACATAAAACGTGATATTTTCAGGAGGTAAATGCGGGCAGAACTTTACAATAATTTAAGATATTTCAATGTAAGTTTATCAAACAATTTAAGTTGGTTTGCATGTGCTGCTACCCCTTGAAAAATAAAACTTGTATATGATTTGCCTTTTTAGCAGAAATAAATCCATCATGAAAGGGTTAAGCAAGCAAGGGTGTACATTATCGGTACCATTTCGTTTTTGGTAGATATGGTAGATTTAGAACTCGTATTTTTTTCGTCCAATATTTTGAAAACGGTAAAATTGGCAGATTTGGAAGACCTTTAGTTAAACCCTCTGCTCCAACAAGCAGAAGATATCGCAAACTTGGCAGAAATCTTCGTTATAATATAGAGAGCGGTCGTGTAATGGTTTCTTCTTTTGTTTGCATATTCGAATTTTACTACAAGGGTATAGTAGCCTAGATTCACTGCAAAAGTCGTTAGTTCGCTCCTCCGCCAAGAACACTGACTACCTGAACGAGCGACAACAACAACAACAAAGAGCGAAAGTACAGGGAACTTATGTAGCGAGTCTAATAGTAGCCCTTTGCTTTCTTTGCTGACGCTCTAAATCGAATTTCGAATTTGAATTTCATTAGAGCTCAGGAGAATGGCAACGCTCAAAACGCCTTTTCTAAATTATTTATATGGCAAATACAGTATTATTTAAATCATATTTACTGATTGTTTATATTTTCATTAGAGCTCCCCTGACAGTCTGCCGAGTTTGGAATTCATATATGTTTGGTATTGGGATTTCGTTTTCTGCCAAGCCTGCTGTTTTTAGAATCCGTTTGGTTTGGAAGGATGAATAAAATACACTCTACGTTATTATTTTTAGTCTGCTTATTGCGTTATTAATTATGATAATTAAATGAGGCTGGATCCTTGCTGGCTTTTATGAATATTTGTGTGATATTGAAAATATCAAAACAAACCTGATCACCAACATTGGAAGAACCATCTCCATAATGGCCTTCTTGTCTTGCCAATTGTTTGGCTCGTGTCTTTCCAACAGCAACTGGATTTACAGCCTCAAGATGGGAGGAGTTTGGCAACATGGAAACATGAACACTTTTTTCTCCATAATGCAAATCTTTTGATGTGCCTGTAAAAAAAGAAGTTATTTCCCATCTCTGCAAACACACAAAAAAAAACTATCATATCGCTCCATATTACATTTTAACATGCCATACATGCAATGCCTAAAAATATATCAGATGTCCCAAGTTTTCGAAGAAGCTATGGAGGAGCTTCAGTTTTGATAAATTAGTTTTTGCTTGACGTACATATGAAAGGCTTCAACTTAAAGATTGATAAAGGTCTTGACATCCAGATTTGCAAAAATCAACAAATTATTCAACTAAGTAAATTAACTATAATGAAGAAAGCCAACGTTAATGACCTTCCCAAAACCAAGTAGTGTTTCCAGCAGTTTCAGTTTCATATATCTATTCCAAAATTCTCAAATTTACACGACAATAAATACTATCACCATTATGATTATCATCATTTATTGATACATAATATCACCGTCACATGATCACCACCATATTTACATCCACCAATCATATCTCTTCACGTAACATTCAAATTTTTGTATATTTTCTATTTTGTAATTCTTATCAT
>JAYJMH010014510.1:0-21858 GCA_036873815.1 Phacellophora camtschatica
CAAACAGGCTTAAACTTCGTATTAAATTGGCGTCCGCTTTAAACTGGTTCAATTTTAAATTCCGCAATAAAACAAGGTCAAAATCAGCATCTGCTATAACTCCACAAACAGGCTTAAACTTCGTATTAAATTGGCGTCCGCTTTAAACTGGTTCAATTTTAAATTCCGCAATAAAACAAGGACAAAATTGGCATCCGCTATAAAAACAAGGTCAAAATCAGCATCCGCTATAACTCCGCAAACAGGCTTAAACTTTGCATTAAATTGGCGTCCGCTTTAAACTGGTTCAATTTTAAATTCCGCAAGAAAACAAGGTCAAAATCAGCATCCGCTATAAATTCCACAAAGCATTAAATTGGCGTCCACTTTAAACTGGTTCTATTTTAAACTCTGCAAAAAACAAGGCCAAACTAAATTGCCATCCGCTTTAATCTGGTTCCATTATAAATTCCGCAATAATGCAAGGTCAATTTTGGCATCCGCTATAGATTCCGCAAATCTGCTTAAACTTCATATTGAACTGGTGTCAGCTCTAAACTGGGTCCATGTTGAACTCCGCAATAAAACAAGGCCAAACTAAATTGCCATCCGCTTCAAACTGGTTCCATTTTAAACTCCGCAATAATGCAAGGTCAATTTTGGCATCCGCTATAAAGTTCACAAACCTTCTTAAACTTCATATTATATTGGTGTCCGCTCTAAACTGGGTCAATTTTGAACTCCCCAATAAAACAAGGCCAAAATTCGCATCCGCTGTAAATTCCACAATCCTGCTTAAACTTCATATTAAATTGGCGTCCGCTCTAAACTGGGACCATTTTAAGCAAAGCCGAAATTGGCATCCCCTATAAATTCTGAAAAACCGCTAAATGTCCCATTAAATTCTATAACGTAAAAATAAGAATAAATTGGGGATTAAACCTGGGGTCCTGTTAGTAGTAAATTAATATATAAATAACTAAACTTAAATAACTAAAAACTAAATTTAACATTAAAATGATAAAACTAAACCCCTTTAAGTAGTGGGAAACCGGGGTTGGGGGGGTTAAGGTGTTGTTGAGGAGTAGTGCAATAATTTTCTCTCCTCACACCCAGCACCATGTGACGCGTAATATATGGTCGCTCAAGAGTTGATCACTTAGCCTCTCACATGAGTGAAGACCGTCCGTGCGTGGTGAAGAGCCACATCCTTCACGAGGTAACCCTGTTAACGCAAAACACGGCGGATCTTGGGGAGTAAACCCTGAAACAAAAATCTCACCTTCTTTGGAGGCTGGTGAAAATATTATTATAAAGACGAAGACTTGATGAACATGAGGTTGGCAAGTATCAAGCACCCTGCAAAAGAGTCAAGACTGGAAATTATAAACATTATGAGTATTCTGAACAATCTGATCATAAATATAAGAAACTGAATCTTGAATCGTGGATCACAAAATCGTTGTACTTTAAAAGCAATTGTAAATTGAATGATTTTTAACAAAGTAGAATATCTATAAATCTTGTTTGATTATTCGTGCAAAAATAAGTGTCCGTTTTAACGAATTGTCTACTTTATAGAACACACCGTAAAGAGATTTTTGAGAAGGATGAGAGGTTTGCAATATTGCAAAAATAAGAAAACATCCATGCTGAAACTGAAGTTAGATATTGTTAAAAAAAAACGTGAATGCGGTTTATAATAACAGTTAAAATCCTCAGAAAAACAAACATCTTTTTACAGAAAAGACTTCGTAAAAATCTTGTCACAATAGGATGATGAACCGAGAGCCTAATTTTGATAAAAAGGTAAATGAACTCTAGCCTCAGTTTCAAGTTGAGCCTCCTTATGAAAACTGTATATCTCGACAGATTTCGGGTGAAACATTCTTTATTTTGACAAAAAATTGGCCCTTCTACGTTGCTAAGTTCATTGCGTGGAATAATATTTAATTTGACAGAAAATGCATGTTATCTTTGTAACGAAGATGCTTTTGTCGGTATCTGTTTTTAGTTTATTTAGTTTAAGAAATAAGTTTAGATTCAGTATCCGTTTCGTGGTGTGCTCTGGCCTGTTAACACCCCAGTGTCATCAACGTCGTTCACGTTGATGTGTCTTTTTGTGTATGTGTGACCGACATTATCCTGTTATTTAAGATTGTAATATGTGCATGATTCCATGATTTGAAGTTAGAGTTGGTGGATTGGTAATTGAAAGCAAGACGTTATAAGACTACTCTATTGTATATTTCTACGACAGGCCTAGGCCTTTGGCCTGAGCTTGGCAAAGCAGTTTCTATGGGTTTTTAGCATTAGCCTCTCACCGTAAGTAAGAACACTGGGCATGTTACATCTTTACCAACCCTATCTTCGACGGAATATGCCTAAAAGCATATGCTGTGCAATAAAAAATTCAGAATTTGTTCCTTATTCGCTCTTGAATTGAAAAATTTGAATCTTCACATCGAGAAAGGCCTAGTCCAAGAATAACACAATGTTACATTTTCATTGGATAATGAACACAGACTGATGAATTTTATGGAATAATTTCTTTTTTAAAAGGTTTTACAATGAGTTTTATTTTGCTTGCGCTATCCTCTGAAAAACAGAAGCGTGAACATTATTTTTGTTCATGGGAAATAAATCCAGATTTGAGAAGCTTTATGGAAATTGACGTCTGGACTTCTGGACAAAAATCGTAACTAAGCCTCAGTTTTGCCTCAGCCCCCTATAAAATTTCAACCCTTAATTTAGAAGAAAAATCAAAGAAAGTGACGTATTACCTTCGCAACCTCCACCTTTTTCTTACAGCTGTTTATCACTGCATCAACAAACCATAATTGATATCAATGTTTATTGCATATATCTTGAAGAGATGTCTAGCTTTTACATTTTGCATGCCTTAGCAACGCAAACGGTTGCCATCGATACGATTTTTGTCAAGACCTCAGAGCGAATGGAATGTCGTTCCTCCGCAATATAAACGCGTTCTTCCTGTGGAATGCTATTTGCTGTGTGGTCTTGGAGGGGTCTTAGAACGAGACTGGATAGTTTCATTCTGCACGGAGGCAAGGTATAAGAGTATTTTTAAGAGCTAGCTAGAGTATTGAGAGCTAGCATATTTTAGCCGCAGAATTTGAACACTAATTCAGACTGTCATTAACAGTAATATCAAATAGTTACGGACGAGAGGATTTGAGCTGAAAAGTTGTGAATGCAAATATGTTCACAATGGTGCTGTGAGCTTGAGAAGTATTTGGGCAAATCACCATAAAATATTTCAGATGTTTATTATTATGGGGCTTGTTTATTAAATCTTGCATTCCAAGACATGTCTATGCTACAAAACTCGTATATTTTACTAATCATTTAGTATAGCACGTTATTCTTTATTTGTATTACATTAGTTATAAGAAAAATGGAATTTGTGCATTTTGTATATCATATCTTGTGAAAAAAAATTAAAATTGAAGTAAGAAAATGACTTGATTTTCTTTTGTGATCTGCGTTACTTTTAAAAATATTGTAGAATAGACAATTATGCTGAAAATTGTGGAGAAGAACTTCCGAACTCCCGAGAATCATTGCGTTTTGCTATCAAATGTTTATAAAGCGCAAGGAATCTTGGTAAAACGTTTCTTGCAATTTTTTCAGGGCAGTCGTCTATAACCAAGGGTTAAAGAAGCCTTGCTTGTGCTCATACCTCTGCCTCCCTAATTTCCCCCCTTTTTACCTGGGTATCCTTGCATTTAAAGAAGGGGAAAACGGAAAACCAGAAAGGCATAGGCAGAAAAATACAGGTATCAGAACAAACATTATGGTTCCTTTAACCTGTGTTATAATCCAAAGCTGTGAGCAGCCAACCTTCTGGACTTGCTACAAATCTCTCTCCAAAAGAAAACGCAAAAACGCAAGCGCGAAAAAATAAACAAGGGCGAATGAAAATGATGGGCAATACATCATATAGAGACTAATCAACATATCGCTATGAAAATAGTACATTTGGTTACTATATGATCTATTGGTTTTACCGTTTTATTTTATTCAAACGAAAAAGCGGAATTACTACTCAGAACATAAATGTAGAAATACAAGGGGAAAAATAAGTACAGTCTTTCATTACACAATAACTTCGATATAGACTGCCTGTGAGTGAATACACTTGCGTGTTTATATGTATCAAATCTGTTAAAGAAAAGTAAGAACAAAAATAAGAAACACTTGAGGCTGAAATAGAGCAAAATAATAAGAAACACAAGCCTCGGACTGGAGCTAGTTGTTCTTATAAAAAACGTTTACCAATTTTGTTTGAAATGTTACTAGAGGGGTACAGGAGACAAGGTTTTGATGAGCGGTCTACTAGATCACGGATGAAACTAAAATCATTTTCAGAGATATGGCAAATAACAATAGACAATTCCACAAAAGATGGCGGCAGGAAATTATTCCCATGTCTCATTGCGTTCGATTATCGAATATGACTTGCAAATCGAACGCAATGAGTCATGGGAATAATTTCCTGCCATCATCTTTTGCCAAATTGTCTTTTTTTCATTTCCAACTCAAAAATTAATTATGAAATTTGTATTTTAAGAACGACAGAATGCTCATTAGCAAAAGTTATTGAAACCTGCCCTTAAGGCAAATTTCCCAATTGGCCTACCCCACACGAAAATCTAAATTGTAGAAATAAATAAATAACTTATATTTAGGACTCGTTACACTACCTGATAATTTTCAAATTTAATAATTAGTACAATTTTTGATTTTGTTTAAAAATGCATTTCACATCTATCCCCTTACTCCTCCCCCCTAAAAAATTGATTCTCTTCAGAGTACTCCAAAATTTTAAATTCGTTTCCATGGTAACCTGTTGTGAAACAGTTGATTTGTGGTTTGCCAACAAGCGACTGGTGGAAAAACTATTTTTGAAATAGAACTCTCTAGAAGATTGAGTGTGGCTATGATGTCATTATGGTATCACGAATATTGATTTTTACGGGGGTCGGTTTTCTGGTTCTATGGTAAAATAGGAAAATTTCTCATGAACCATGGGGATCTTTGGCTCGAATGTATGCGGTGCCTCTAATTTTTTCCGTTACGGAATATTGATGTACTGGAATATTTTAGCTAAACTTATGGGTGTAAATTGCACTTTGTGCTTAGAGTTTTAGAGAAAATGAATTTTATAGGTACTAAATATGCTTTGTTGTTAATTAAGTTGGAGAACGACATTTAGTGTCGAGTCGAGTTACTAATGTTTTGGTGTCACTAGAGGTATCGGGTGCAAAGTACAGACATTTTAGAGAGAAAGTCTGGCATTTTTGTCAAACTACATTAGCTTTTAGAGAACATTTTAGAAAGCGGTGTGTGGCTATATGATACTGTTTACTGATACTTATTTTGTAGCAAATCGGTTAATGTTATGACAACATGCAGGATTTTTTTTCTCTAAGGTGGTTGGATAAATGTTGCAAATACGGAAAAAACCGTAACTAATGTTAGAAAGAATTAGAGGACAATGTTTATAAAATGCATCTAAAGCGTGTATGGTATGCAAAAGGTATGTATGGGTATAGTGTGTATGGTAAGTATGTATGTTTGGTATATATGTAGGGTATTTTTGCAGGGTATGTATGTATCAACGGTATGTATGGATGTATGTATGTATGAATCATAGGGCGGAATTCTACTCCATGATGACTCTCTTAAATTAAATTATAAGTGGAGGAATTGACTTGAAGCAATTTTCGTCTGTTTTTGACGAAATATCAAATGAGCGGGAATTAAGTGTTTATGTCAGCATTTTTATATTTCTGTGTTGTTGTTGCTGCGTTCTGCTTCAGGCAAGGAAGATCATCTTTTTGGATCATATCATGGTTTCGCTTCAGCAAAAAATATCAGGTAATGTATCGGAGCGCTTTGGTTTTTTTTATAGACGAATTTGAATATCTGGATTAGTAGAGTTAGTTTTTAATCTAGCTTTCTATTTAGGATGCTAATTAATATTATAGCGCCATACAAACTGGGCCACATGATGATCATCAGTCATGAATCATGATGGAGACCTCTTTATGTAGTATGGACGCCGGCCTTAATAAGACTAGGCCAACTATTGGCGCTGCCTTAACTACTATTTCTTCGCTGTAAAATTTAATAGCATAGTCAGCCACGATGAGGATGAATGAGTCTCAGACTAATAATAATAATAATAATAATAAAAGAATAAATAAATAAATAGATACTGGCACTACTGTATCATTGGTAGCTAAATAAATCAAATAAATAAATATGCAAATGATATGTGAATAAATGAATACAAGCAAGTTCAATAATTAATAAGTAAATTAATAAAATATATAAATAAATTAAAAACAAAATACTGACTTTCAGGTTACTAGGATGCTGCCCCAATAAATGGAAACTTTGTTAGGTCTACGGAAGCTTTGTTAGATGGGTGCACAGAAGAAGTTTTTGGAAGCCAGAATTGAAAATAGGCCTATTGCTTAATGACACAAATTTAGCCGTGCAAAAAATTAAGTCTGCAAACTTTCTTTGGATCTGGTTTGGAAGTAACAATGAGAAAACGATGAAATAATATAAGATAAAATCTTAACATTTAAAAAAAATGTCTGTTTTTATCCAGAACTAATGATACTAGATGGAGGACTTGCAACTGAATTGACAAAAGATGGCTTTAACATTGATGTAAGTAAAATTGTTTCTTTGTATGAATTCTATGCATTGCATAATCATGCAATGTGTAACATAGACATATTCTAAGAAGTAACATAGACATACCTATATTACTTCATTATTTATAAATTTAATAATGCTACAGAAATAATCCAAGTTGTGCTGTAAGCCAAATTACAATCAAGAAACCTTTTTTACTAATTCAATGCTAATGATACCTATGATACCTATAAAATATTAATTGGAAAAATAATTGCAAATTATCCAATAAATATAATTTCTAAACATTTTGGACTTGGCCCTCTACCCTACTGATCTACTTATGAGCTATTACAAGTATTGTTGAAAATAATGACACAAACTAATTATCTTCTTGTATCTTATTTTTGAAGAGTGTCTACAAATAATAGATTCTTTTGATCAATTCTTTATTTTGATACATTGATATTTAACCCAAAAAATTTCATACTGTGCATTTCAGACTTTGTTGCATAGTTAATGTCTATGAAGCAGTGGGTGTGAAGGTTTCAATTCTGTCAAAGTAACTTTGGTAAATAGTTTGCTCCTGCTTTACCCAATGTTTCATTCCTAAGAGCTTAAATTATTTTTAATGAGTCATTCAAATGTTTCCTTACTTCAGGGTGATCCACTGTGGAGTGCAAGGCTCTTGAGTACAAATCCAGATGCTATTAAAAATGTCCATAGAAGGTAAATTCAATTTTATTTGTAAAATACAAGAGTTACATGTCAAAGTAAAATCTTAAAAATACTTGTATTCTACGCAATCCAAGGGAAGCAGAGCTTATAGAGTTTAGACTGCTAAATTATAAGTTTTGAAAAAATAACAGCAAGCAATTTCAATACTACAATGCTACAATAATAGCAAATTACAATCAGTAACAGCAAAATATGAACAGCAAAAACATTTTTTTATTTCATGTTTTTATTCACATATATGGATATAGACCTGCTATGAACTAAATTCAAAGCATTATTTAATGTAACTTTGATGTTATTAGAAAGCAGTATTGAAATTTATTGAGTGGGAAAAAGAATGATTTTAATTGGGTTCATTTCACAAAACCAGATTAGAAGTGGACAAAACTGTTGTCTTGAAATGAACAGAAATGAAACAGGTCTCATCTTACGTTTTTTCATTTTAGTTTCAAAATACTTTTGTAGGTTTCTTGATTCAGGATCAGATATTATCATTACATCTTCTTATCAGGTGAATATTCTATATGCTGTGCAGTAGATTAGAAGGAGGGATTTGAGGATTTTGAACTTATCTATATCAATTTGAGATTTGAATTTGATATATACATTTGAATTTGAGAAATGTTTTGAAATCCTATACCAGCATGATATTTCTAAAATGTGGATGACAATGTATTATATTTAATGGTAAAAATGGCTTGCAAAAATTCCAAAAAAATGACAAAATTTGACATCAATGAAAAAGATTTCATAAATTACAATGGAAAACATACTAAAAGAATAAATTTTCTGAAAATTTTGTTTATGAGTTGAGTTTATTTCGGAGTGTTTCTGTTTGCTTCCCCTCAGCTAAAAATCATGCCAAAAATTGTGTTTTAGCTCAAAATGGGCAAATAAGGAAATTATGTCCCAGATTTTATTTCTGTACTCCCTGAAACTAATAAAACTAATATATCTAAGAGCTAATAAAACCTAGAATGTACTAATAAAACCTGGTATCTAAAAACTATTTAAAATGTTTTTTGTTTTATGTGCATCAACATTATGTTACAAATATCTCATCTATCATTTCATTTCTCATCTCATTCCCTTTGAGCTTTTGCACAAACCAAATACAACATGTTTTTAAAGCATGTCATGGGATGTAGGAAGCTATTATTGCTTTAGAGAGCACGACTCTTGATAGGGCACTTTTGCCTAAACGTTTGCAGTGCCAAAGAGCATTTGTGCTTTAAAACTAGCAACCCAGAAAGGGCACTTCGTACAATAAGAAGGGCGTTCACGAAATCTGGGGGCCACTATGCTCCCCAGCTGGTACTTCTGGTTACAAGTGAAGAGACGATTTTTTAAGGATGTTTTGTGCAACGTGACCAAAAAACTAATTAATGTTTAACACCATGTCACAGAAGTTTACTACATTTGAAATCATGTATACTAAATGCAATGAAAAGAAATACACAAATCATTTGAGGCACAAAAGTATGTCTCGTTTTAGAACTTTGATGTGAAATAACTTTCTCAAACAATAATAGATGATATTTAACTTTCAGGCGAGCATCCCATTACTTATGCAACATTGCCACTGTTCCGAAGAAAAGGCAAAACAATATATCGAGTCAACTGTTACTTTAGCAAAAGAGGCACGCACAGAATTCTGGAATAAGTATAAACTGCTTTTGTTTCATCGTTTTAAAGCTTTGTATTTCGTATATAAACTTTTTTGACGAATCAAAAGGTTCTTTCCTAGTTAACCCTTCAGTTTACATATATGATTAGTTTTAGTTTTATGTCGCATCATGTTTATGCTTGATATGTTAGTGCGGTAAATGTATTTCATAACCCATAATAGGGACTTTAGTAACGACGATGACAGCTTCAACAAGAACCTGATATCCTTTTATTTTTGATGGGTAATTTCCAAAAGATAAACTGAAAGCGTGCAAACGTAAATCCCCAAAGATATCATGAAGTTGTCTTTCAGAATTTTCATCGCCGCAACTGTATGTTTTCAGTTTTCAACACAACGTGATGGCCGTTCCCAGTAAAACTTGTTTGCATTATGAAAAGTGTTACCACTTCCCGAATTCTGAAATAGGTTACCCTTGTTTATGTGAAAAAAGTAAGAAAAATAGCTATCCAAGCAACTGGGAAACTTGGTTTATTTTGGCGATTAAACATGGCGTTTCAGCTGACGGTGCCGTCACAGCTGCTTAAAGTCCATAGTATGTTTTTTGCTACGGTGTTCAAGCTTTCTACCTAGTTACTTGGCCAATGTTCTACATTACTTTTCAGAAAATCTGAGACTTCACAATGTGAAGAATTTGTTGAATCGGATGCAGGTATTTTTATTTTTATTTCGTTCGCTATTCATTCATTTTTGTTTGTTTTTATATAATTATTACACGCAAGCTGTGTTTCCGATCAATTTCATTTTAATTGTAGTTATATACATAGATAGTTTCTCATATTTGTGATGAAATTTTTCTCTATTGTCTTCTCAAATATAAACTTTGTTTACTTGACTCCCATTTGAGACCACATAAACGTCCAATATCTTCGGTATGTTGCCCATGTATGCAGGCAACAAAGTTTCAGCTTTAAAAAAAACCTTGTTCATGGTACCCAGGCTTGGATCCGGTACTATCGCGATCCATACTGGGCGGAACATCGACCAGCCAGGCGAAGCGAATGAACTTTCAGTATCTGAGGAAGACTACCTGAAAGAAGCAGTAGGCTTCTTAAACAAGGAACGATTCTGTACTATACAAGAAAAAATAATGTAATCATTTTACATTCGTAAATTCATCAGCAAGCTACGATTTCCACGTAATGTTCTAATTATATATACTAGAGAGTATAATACAAAACAAAATAATATAATAATTTTACATTAACTTTTATTATGATAGATGTAAGAACGTATCCTCTGATAGCTGGTTCTGTTGGTCCTTATGGAGCGTGCCAACACGATGGATCAGAATATTCTGGCACTTATGTGGATTCGATGTCTATGGAGGTATTTACAATTTGTTTTCTTATTCTTTTGCTGACATTGTCCAAGATACGTTTTGCTTTTATATTTGAACCCTTCTATCTCAAACTTTTAAAAAGATTGAAAACGCCGCTCCACGTTACTCCACGATCATAGAGACTTAACGTACGCAGGCTATCCTTAGATTGATGACAAAGAATATTAATTCTTAAAATGCACATTTCAAAAGACTTTTTAAGAATCGAAATGTATAACGAAATATACAATTGTTATTTGTCATATATCCGTGTATCTGTTTGAGACAATGATTGTTTGAGACAATGACCGAAGCTAAAAATCGACACTTCTTTCAATAGTTATACAAAACAGTTTGAGTTAAGCGAGTTCAAGTGGGAGAGATTTCTAATATATTTATTGAAGTTCAGGAACGTGCCGTCTATTCAGTGGCCTTATCAGACAAAAGCATACCAAAGAGGGCCTTCTTGTTGTCATTTGTCCATTCCACACTTCTATTCGTCTCTGCTACGTTCGCAATCATGAATCACGAATAGCCTGAGGATGGTCATTTATATAAATTAGAAATAAGAATGGCCCTAGACATGATCCTTGAGGAACACTGATATCAGTATTTTCTACTTTTGAGACTACACCGTTTACCTAACAGAATTGTTTGTGATTTTCAAGGTAGGATGATTGTTTGAGATGACCGAAGCTAAAAATAGGACAATGCCACAGTTATACTTTGTGCTATCCCGACCTTTCAATGGTAATGAAAATGTGTTTGAAATGGCGAGTGCAGGAGATAACCATAATCAAAATCAACACTGAAAGCTCTCCAGGGAAAGACTATGCAAAATAGTTCGAGTTAACATGGGACTTTTAGTTACTGTATTATCTGATGATGAAAGTTTGTTCGAAACAGCGAATTTTTAAGATAACTGAAGCAAAATCAACATTGAAAGCTCTAAGGGTTTAAACTGACTTTGTGTTCGAATTAAAATTAGTTCAGCCGTATTTAGATACCTTATTATCAAATTCACTAGAAATTAGCAACACTTTGCCAGATTCAAACAGTCTAAATGCAACTTTCTATCATCAAAAGAGGGCCCTTAAGAAGTTTGAATTTGAAAAATATCGAGTTTGAAACATTTGAAGAACGGACTTTCAGTGCTTTCTTCTTCTTGGTTAAAAAATCAAAAATATTATATTTTGCAATTCAGGAATTAATGGAATGGCATCGTCCTAGATTGAGAGTTTTGGTTGAATCTGGTGTTGATCTGATTGCTGTCGAGACTATACCTGCACTTGTGAGTATTATCGAAGTGTTGTTTTCTTCGCATGGCGGTGTTGTTTCCTCGTGAATCTTTACCCATTGTTGTAGATGTAACATATGCATCTAAATTTTAATTTTGGGAAACAATTGTTTACACTTGATGTGCACTCAAAGGTGTGAAATCTATTTTTTTTTTATCACAAATAGATCGCATTGTCATTTTTGACGAATTTTCTTTCAAAACTATTTTTTGTTATTTTGATAACGAGGGGGGAATTCGTCAAACAAAAGATTGTGGTTTCGAGCATAACAATAGACCTTTTCGGAAATAAAATTTTCTGTTACAGTACCAGCCTCGTTTTCAACATTGATGAAATTCCCGTCAATGCGAAAATCGTCCAAACTTCAATGTCTTTTGGGTCCTTTAGGAGAGAAAGAAGAATGAATAACCCTTCCCAGTGGAAAAACAGGAATAGCCTCGAGACCAGATTCTATTTCCGAAAAGTCTTTTTGATTTGCGATTTGAAAAATAGATTTAACACCTGAATGGTTTTTATATTGATTACCTTGGCTGCTGGTTGAAGGTGTGAAATCTATTCCTTACTGTGACAAATCGCATTGCCATATTCTGAATTGAATTTTTTGTTTTACGAAATTCTCTTTTTCACTTTGTTATTTAATTTATGATTTTTTGTAGAAAGAAGCTTTGGCAATAACAAAGGTGCTGTCTGAATTTTCCACTGCCAAAGCATGGATAACTTTTTCGTGTAAGGTATTTTCCTAAAGGTTTTGTTAAGTTTTAAATCTAGTTGATTTTTATGTGGACGTGAGAGACAGTTGACGGACTTGAGCGTAGATAAACCGTTAATACTTTACACTCAATTTTTCTATAAAAAACCAAGTTGTAGAAAATTAACACTAAGATTGTCGAAAGGCTTGGAAACTTTCAATAAACAATTGACGCTTTCTTCGGATTTCTAAGGGTTACAAACAACACATGGAGCTCCATGGAGTCGTTTATCCCTTGAGAACATTCGGTGTTTGATTTAGTTTCGGATACCTCCAACACCTTTTTTAACTCGAAATGCTTTGTATATCCCCGGAGAACTGTCATTGTTGATTTATCTTTGCTTATCTCGAACACTCACTATCTTAAATAAAGATTTTTATTCCCCTTGAGAGTTTGAGATAGATTGGTTCAACTGTTTATCACAAAAGAAGCAAACTTTTTCTGTTTAACCCTGGGACAATTTTAATTTCGATCTCGATTGTGGTAACTTCCTGCCATGAATGCTTGTGTGCTCAGCTTTGTTTTCACATGCGTCTCTTAATTTGTTCCGTACAGAGACGGGCACAAGATTTCAATTTGTTTTTGCCTGTCTTCATACAGAAAAAACTAAGAGACAGACAGCAAATGTTGTTCTTGCAAAGAGTTCATACGCATACTTTCGTCTGCATTGCAACCTGTTATTATCATCAATTGAATTGTAGGGACTAACATTTATTCTAAAATTTATTCCAATAATGTCTACCAAAGTAAAACAAGGGGAATTTTTGTGAAACAAAAGAGTACTGTTTCGAACATGGACATTACGACTTGCGATTTGAAAGAATAGATTTCACACCTGTGAGTGCACGCAATCAAATCAAAATAAACAGAAATCATTTATTATTTGTTTAGCTGCTTAAAAGGTGTAAAATCTTTTCTTTGCAGTGACAAATCGTATTGTCAGATTCATAATTCAATTTTTTGTTTAAAATTCTCTCTTGTTCCACACTATATAATATTAGTATACTCAGTTCAATGAAATTTTATTCTCGTTTTAATAAGAAAGCGGACACAAGACACAAGAAACAGCACAATTTTTTTCTCCAATATTTATTCAAAGAAATATTCATTCAGCTTATGGGCCTTCTGAAATAGAAATTCATATCTAAGCGACTCTAAGGATTCACGCTTCAGTGAGTTTTGCAAGTGGAAACCAGCCAACGATCCTGATGACCCTCACGAGTGGAAACAATTGGAATCGTTGGAGTTTTTATTTGTATACAACAACCCAAACGACCAAATTGAAACTAGGCTTAAAGAATCGGTTTCATACAATAATATCAAAATAAACACAGAACGCAAAATATTATTTGTTGTCATTTGCATGGTTGTGTTAATAGGCGTGAAATCTATTCTTCAAGGTGACATAATGCATTGTCATGCTCAGTTATTTTCTCATGTTTTATTCTTCTTCATTTGTAGGATGCTGTGTCACTCTGTCATGGCGAATCATTCGCGGAAGCAATCTTTGCTGTATCAAAATTTGATCAAGTGAGATTTTTATGCGCAACTTGCACCTAAAAATTGAACCTCTCTAACTCGAACTCCAGATCAACTCAAACTGATCTGTATATCCCCTGAAGTTTCACAGTGTTAATTTAGCTTTGGTTATCTCTTGTGCCCTCTCTAGGGGACAATATTCTTGGAAACTCGGGGGGAAAGAATGTGGGTAAAAAAATTCAAGATATTTTGCATTTGGTACATGTTGGTTTTTTAGTGTGGGGAAGAAAGTAAAAATGACATGGTGAAAATTTCAAAAAAATATTTCACGCTGGCCATCTCGAACGAATCTGTATCCCCCTTGAGAGTTCGAGCTAGTGTAGTCCAACCACGTTTACAATCGATTCCTCATTGACATAAGTTTTACTCTAACTGTTTTGTATATCCCCTTGAGAGCTTTCGGTGTTGGTTTGGCTTTAGTTATCTGGAAAACTTGCATTATCGAACAAATTTTTATTCCTATTGGGATTTAACTTTACAGCTTTCAAGGGAATGCAAAACTGCTCTACTTAATTGGGAGTTTGAGCTAAGCGAGTTTGAGTTAGATAAAGAGCTTCAACTGCCACGTCCTAAATATATATTTGACAAAGACCAATTTTGACTCTGACAGCCATAAATTTTTCCGCGAAACATTGACCAACACATTCTGATTTTTTAGACGTTTGTTTACTTGGCCACAAATCGTGTCTTGCTTGCGTTGTGGCGAAAAGAAGAGACATTTTTTGCACCAATTTCCATTGCCAATTTCCATTGCCAATTTTCATTGCCTTTCCATTTCGTTTATTATTAACTTCTTCAGAATAAAATTTTCTTGAAATCTTTTTTTTTTCAGATATTTGGAATTGGTGTAAATTGTACTAATCCAAAGTTTGTTGAGGTAAATTGTCGATTATTTGTTTCATACCATGTTTCATTTTCAAAAATATTATTTCCCGGATTTAATTTCCAGATAAGTTTATTACGCGAGCACCTTGTTTCCCCATGATTTTGTTTACTATCTGCGTTGGTAGCTATAGCAAGGATTTGATGAACGAGAGTATCATTCAAAGTGTGGCTACATTTCGTTATACAGCTATAAGTCATATTCCTCAAGAACAATTCAATTCACAGATTCTTGTTCACAAAAGTCATTTTAAAAACGAAGCACCCATAGCGTGTGTGTTAATATCTCGGCAATGATCTAACACGATTAAGTTCAACAGTTCCTATCCCAAGCGCAGTGTTGTATATTTAGGTTGGTGCAAAAGATATTTTTTCACATTTCACTGAGAATGAGGTTCTTATTTACCATGGAAGCTGTATGATGACTTCATAAAGAATGCAGAACGAGTTCAAGTGCTAGTACGAGGTCGGAAAATGCACTCCAATGGGCGGTTTAGCAAAAGAGACATCTTTTGTAAAAGTTACATTCTATTTTCGCAGCGTCAAAGGTTCTTCGTTGATTAGGTCTTCTCGCTGTCAATATAATTGATGCCAATTTCCTCTTCTTCTCTGAGTCTTCAGCTTGTTCTATTTTTCGTTGCGGTTTGAAAATCACAACGCTCTGATGTCCCATAGGAACAAGATTTTTCACAAATTTCTTCTTAAAATTTTAAATTCAACTGTTTTTCCTTGTCATAGTCGTGCTTGAACTCGTTCTGAATCTAAACCTTCTATTGATTTACTGTGTAATTTTTTATGAATAATGATACTTTTTTCTCAGGGTTTACTGTTAAGCATAAATGGAGCTAACATTTCTGGAAACAAGATGAAAGTAGTGTACCCAAACAGTGGAGAGATGTGGAAATCTGGAAAGTAAGTTTACATTTCATTCAAAGCAAATCCAAACATTAAAAAAAGCTTAGAAAGCGCTTTTGTACTAGCCTGTGTGCAGAACTCTACTAACCATAATGTCTACACGTTAGGCTATTCAGAACTTAAATTTTGGATTTTGAGAACTTATTTCTTTAAAAATTTTGGATTCTTCCTCTCTTAAACCTACTGTTTTAAGAATTTAGAAGGTTTGGAAGATCTAAAAAAAATACGCCCTTAAAATATGAATTATGTATCTGTAAAACACGTCGAAGACCGCTGGCCTTACGAAGCATTCTCAATGAAACATTTTTGGATGCAACAGGATTATTTATGTTTTACAAAATTGTGCATGTTTTTCGCAGATGGATTGAAAATAGTAATACCAAGCGGCTTGCAGAATATGTACCTTCGTGGCTTGTGGCTGGTGCATCTTGGATTGGTAAGTAGATATTCTGCTTTCCAATAGGCTGGCCAATATTTATGGGTTACGGTGATTCTGAATTTTTTGTTTACTTGATATTGGGTGTGTTTGTGTGTCTTTGTAAGAATACAATGTTATGTTGCTGTAGATTGTTTTGGTCCTAATAAGACACGCCACTTCATAGTTATTAGCAATCATCTTTCAATGCATTTTTCCAAAATGAGTTGAAACAAAGAAAAATGAGAGGCTACCTAAATGTTGCAAGGAAGGTGGGAGGTTTAGAAGCCATAAAAGGTAGGATACAATTATCATTTTAAAACAATGACAAGGCAGGCAGAATAGTTTTACTGCAAAGGAGTGTAGGACAATGTGGCACTCTTCTCCAACATTTGATAAACAAGCATGACGAATTGTTTGCTTCTGAACAATGACATAAAGACGCATTTGTGAAGAGGCGTGTTTGTTCCGTCTAATGATTGATGCGAAGTCCGTTATACTTTTTTCTTCTCAAATGTTAACTAATGCCATTGTCATAAAAACAAATCTCTTGCAGCAAATTGTTGAAAACACTTTTTTAAGAATAGTAAGATTGTTGTTTTTAGTTTTGAGGATATGGAAACCCAGGATAGAAAATTTACTCACAACAGAAATAAGACCCAAATTTTAACAAAATATTTGTATATTTCTCAATGAACAGGCAAATAATTTCTAAGTGTCACAAACAAAGCAAAAAGGGTAGCACAACGAAAACCCAATTCAGGAGATGATCTATTTCAACTTCTGAACTGAGTTGAAATATGAAAAGTATTGTTTATAAGTGGGCCATAAGCCATTTAGTTATTTCTTTCGTGAATAGATTAACATTTTAAATGGAATAAATCTTTTAAGGCAAAGGCAGCATGTGTTTGTTGTCAATTTTTGTTCAAGATTTCATTTTTATCAAAAGACAAATTACACTTTAAACAGAAAGCAAACACTCACACAGGTCAGAGTTTTTTCTTCACACACACTTTAAACAGAAAGCAAACATATCTTTCCGGGTAATTGATTTCAAAGCTACCTTTTGTCACGAAAAATAAATTTTTCAAAGCTATAGAAATCCTGAGTTTATTCCTTTTAAGGAGTTTATTTTCTATCGTAATATCTTTTTAATATTTCGATGTTTTATTTTGTTTTGTGATATGGGGTGGGATTTCTAAACGTTTTGTTTGCAAAAAGATTCATCCTACTTTGTATTTCCTGTGTAGTTTACTTCACTGTACATTCCACGTTGATGATGCCAATAACGGAGGCGAATTTGGTAACAATAGTGAACAATGGACACACTAGTTTTAAAGCGATTATCCCTCGAGAGCAAAACAAAACTCTCAACTGGAAAATTAAAACAAACAATGTTGCGGAGGAAATGTTTTCATTTTCCAGTTGAGAACGTTTCTCTTTGCTCTCGAGGGATAATCGCTTTGAAACCAATGTGTCAATTTCACTATTGTTACCAAATTCGCCTCTGTTGATAGTGTTGATGCCAATAGTTAATACTGCAATACAGATACATAGTAAAACCCCGTATTGAGGAAACCATTTAACGATTTCTGACCAGAACAATAGAAAAACAATAGGTTTGTTTATAGAGAACAATAACCTTAGTAATTAATAAACAATAGTAATAAACAATAGTAATTTGAAATGAAATTCCAGAGTGCTTTTTTAGTTGCCCTCTTTTTAGTCCGCCCCTCTCCCCTATCAAAAGGTCAGAACTAATAAAAAGCACCCTTCACCCTTCGGGGTAAATCGCAACGTTTTGAGGATTATTACAGGAATAATTGCAAGTTTTGCTATATATTATGCATAGTTAACATCCGTAAATTCAAAAGTTAATGAACGATCCCGTCGAATAAATGCCTCCCATAGAGTCTCGAAATTTAACAAACGTTCTAAGCATTACGGTAACTTCTTTGGTCCCTGGCTTGATACTGTCAGAGGGAATCTTTCAAGCAAAAATCCAAAACATTTCATTTGCTTGCTCATATAGGCTTTGTATTCCATTTGTCCACAATCTTGGTTACATTAGTAATAACGTATGAAGTGATAAAATTTAGTTACAAGAATATTGATTAAAACTAAATGTAACTAAATTTTATCACTTCATACGTTATTACCAGTTATTCAACAAAGTTACGCACGCAAAAAAGAATTTTTCATTGGTTACATTAGATAGGTATAAGTCTTATGGATTAGAGTCTTATAGAAACTTGTATTTTAAGAACTGTTGTTGTTATATTTTTAGAACGTTTGTATTAATTAGCCGTTAGCTGTTTTATATTACCAAATTTAAATAAAGGAATAAAAAAAAACAAAGTGGAGTTACCGAAAGTCTATTGGAGAACGATATTTGCTCTCTGCTCTGAAATTGACTGGGATAACAACAGTTGATTGCAATAAGAATCAATACTTGATCCGCAATTAAGGATTTCTCGATTTTTGCAAGAATAATCATTTGTTTGAGTTGTCATCCATCATGATGATACAAAAATATCACTATTTTAGTGTTTACTCTTAGCTACGTTTAATTTCAAAGTCAACCGCATCTGCTAGTTTTTCAATTTTTTTAGGAAATGATTATCACTGTGAAATCTCATCAATCAAACTGAACTGCTGTTTTGTTTTCGTATGATTGAAACTTTCGTAAAAAGGGAAATTGATAAATATGATTACATACCGCAAATGTTGCGGGGGTGGCAATAACTGAAAAAATGTTTTATTTTTTACGTAGTTCACATTTCTTTAGAGAGTAAAAATGCTATACTTTTTAAGAGCATGACATTATAATTCACCTTTCTCGTCAAAATGAAGTAAATTTTCCTTCACTTCTCGTGAATGAAATAATATTTCCATGTTTCGAAGGTGATTAAGTTCCTTAATTTTGTTGACTGAGTACTGAAAATTTCTTAACTTTTTAAAAACTTTTGCCCCTTTTGCCCCCTATTGGTGGGTCTGTGGCTATCGTTGCCTTGCTTTATTATATTATACTTTGAAAGGTACTCCATCTTCCGTAAAATGCAATAAAACCATTATATATATATATATATATATATATACCGGGTGTGCCAGAAAGAGGTAGACACGTTTGACAGGCTACCATAAATTGCATATTGTTTTGATTGTGATAATTAAAGTTGATATCAATACCAGATAGACCAAACAAATTAAAAATGATTTTTGGAGATTTTTCTTTCCACTAGTTTTGGTGCTATGAACGGTTTTCGAAAATATCATGATCTCACAGATTCATGAAGCTCCAGCAAACAAGAACAAACTAAACTCAGGAAAGCTTCTTTTTGCCTTGGTCCTTGAATTGATCACTTAAATTTCTCATAAAACTCTTAACTTCTATTCTTTTTTAAACAAAGGTTTTCATTTTATTTCTAATTTTGATCAGTTGGTGTTACTTTTTCCATGGAATGCATTCAGCTTGGTGAGCTGCATGCTGCATGCTTTTCGACGTTTTCATGAATCTATGAGATCATGATATTTTCGGAAATTATTTTAATGGTTTTAATTTGTTTGGCCTATTTGGTATTGATATCAACTTTAATTATCACAATCACAACAATATGCAATTTATGGTAGCTTTTCAAACGTGTCTACTTCTCTTTGGCACACCAGGTATACCCCCTCTCCCGGTAGATAAAAGGTTCTTAATTTTTTGAGCTGAACTTGCATCGACTGTTTGTAGTAACTTTTTGTGAATTTGTGAATTCAATATTGTCTGGAAGAACTCTAATTCATAGTAGAAAGGTATTTAATTTTAAAATAATATGCATTTCAAGTGGCTAAAAGAAATTTTTAAAGCAAAAAAACTTTTAAGAATAACAAAACTTTCGCAGGTTACTTTGATTTGCCAGAAGTCTCATTTTTAACTTTTATATTAAAAAAATCAACGGCTTACTAAACTTAAAATAAATGCAAAATCGTTTCAAAGTACAGTTATTGAAAAAATTGCTTTCGTTTTGCGTTGGGTGATGAACCCAATATGTGTTTTGAAAAATTTCCATGTTTTATTCCATTACATTCATTGAAGATAATAGCAAATTCTCACAAGGAAGAGGCTAAAATTTCTGAATTTGGTAGTAAGAAAATCTCATTTTCTTGGATGCATTCACGAGAAGCAGAAGGTCCCACTCATAGAATTTCTGACAGACCAAAAGTTCATAAATTCGTTCGGCAAAATATAAACGATATTTTTAATAGGCATTAAAAAAGAAGTATTATATTTATAGATCGTATACTATATATGTACTAGACTGATAGCAGTACCATGTTACTAAATTTTGTTATTTCGAACAAAAACATCAAGACTAACAGAAGCTCTAAAAATAAAACCAAACATAAGAAATGAAGTTGGCTGACCAGAAAGCTGGACGAGGGCTGGGGGTAGGCCATCTGGCACGCCAACTGCTATAACGCCCACCTTACCTGGAGATAACGAACACCAAGTTCACTCGTCATCAATCTGTCAAGCTCTGCGTTGAATTTTGATAAATCTAAGCAGACAATACAGTGAAAAGCAAAAACAGCCGATAAACTACTTATTAAAACAACTCTCATCTTTGCTGTCAAATAATAGTCAGTTCATTTCACTTCCTCAATTCAATACTGCTTCATTCAGCTTGACAACAGAAAAACGTGTGTTTGAAACAGTGCATTCAATTTGAAAACAAAACTCGTCGCACAAACAAGCAATCGCTATTGAGAATTATCTCTTTAATTGGGCTATTCACATAAATAAAATTTCCGCATCATGTATCATGAGACAAAGGAGGATTTCATGAAATGTGCATAATTACGTTTTTGCATCATAAAATGAAAATCGGTTCTGTTCATCAAATTGTCTCGACTAAGATATCGAGGGGCTAGACCGTGGTAGATAGAAAAAATATCAACTTTATTGTTTAAGGAAAAAATCTAGACGAAGAACATTATTGGGGAGAGCAACTTTTGTCGATTAAGATGGTACATTTTGTTTCGGTGTCTGTTTTAAAAAATCGAGTCTATGCTTTAAAATGTGCAGGTAGGTAGGCTGAGTCACTAATTTTCGAAGTCTCTAAAAACGGAGGTCTTTTCCCAACTTTTCCTCGCAATGCATTCCTTGATTTTCTATAGGCTTAATTCAGCCTGAAAGAACACAATCAAACCATTCCGATAGGAATGGTGTGCTATCAAAATAACGTTTGCATTTGTAAAGAGCCTTTACCAGTGCAAAAGTTATTTTGATAGTGCACCATTCCTTAGGCGGCATGAGCAAAATAAAGTGTTGGGCTTTGATAAATAATAGTTTATTCGCCCAGAGACGTAGGAACCGGGGGGGGGCACTAGGGGCGCGTGCCCCCTCACTTTTTTGCAAAGATGGAAAAAGTGCCCTCAAAATTGAAAAATGTGCCCTTTTTTAGGTGAAAAATTGAAAAGTGCCCTTGTTTTACTCCGATAAGATTGAAATGTGCCCTTCTATAATTACGAAATTTTTTTAAAGAGCCCCTTTTAGTCCCAAAAAAATAGATCAAAGGGCCCTTTTTCTTGAAGATAAATAAAAAATCGCATTGTTACAATTTTGAAAAAAATTGTTACAAGAAAGTGCCTTTTCCAATGTTGAAAAAATTAAC